>UZAN01045758.1:0-11642 GCA_900618425.1 Echinostoma caproni
GGTTGAGTTTGCTGCCACCTTGTTCCTATGCGTCTTATAATCCGGTGCGTCTTATATATGAAAATGGATCCGTTCATTGATACTGCGTCTTATAATCCGGTGCGCCTTATGGTCCGAAAAATACGGTACATATTTCCAATCTCCTTTCGTGTGTGATTTTCATCTGACCCGACCATGGGTTCTGTGATGAGAGCTCAAATCTGCTCGTAGCTCACTCGCATCAGGTATCACATGACTGGTCGGCCTCGCTGTCGATCTACCCAGTATCGACAAGCTTAATGAGTATTGATCTGTATTTCACCCATGGTCCCTGTAAATCGTTTTGGCAGAATTCCAATCAGCCCGGTCCAGTTCAGTAACTTGTGTTGTTCTTAATCAGGGGCGTACAGTTATAACAGGTTCGAGGGCATGTCTTTGCCCTTGCCCTGCGTGCACGAACATTATTTCTTCTTGGCTTGCCTCTTCTAGGACCGGTAAGCTTCCCAGCAATTTTCGACTTAGCAGATCACATTTACTCCCCAGGGCGACCTGTGTGAGTCAATGGCAGACACTGATTGGTGCAGAATGACAACGATGAGATACTTATTCTCTTTTGGAATTACGGTGTATACGTAAATTCGCCAGATGTCCTCTGATTTTTGATTTGCTGTTCTACATATATGTTCTCTCGCATTGGAATTGATTACTTGGTTTCCACCATGTTCATGCGTCGTTCGTATCTCAGGGACTTTTTTACAATTAAAGGGTAATCATTGCTGTCCTATGTCATCACACTCACATGGTACTACTCGAACTGGATTTTCTAGTTGGAGTAAGAAACGCAGGCGTGCCGGATAACAGACCGAAGTTCGTCCTGTGAAGATGACGGAATTCCTTTCGTTGTCCACCTAGTTGATGTCAATTTCAATTTATGCTCATATGGTGGGGTAAATAATAATCGAATCAGCAACACTTCACTAATGGCCGAGAGTTTAGCATTGCGATTACGTAAAAGTTGTTTAAAAGACGAATTGGGGTCAACTGTGTGTCTGGTTGTCATGATATATTATGCAACAGGTGACCCTAGATTTCTTGACCATCAACGATCGGTTGTGTCATCGATTTCACCTTAATATTTCCTCTTGTATACTTAAGAGAACTTATTCTGATGTGTACAAGAAACATTGGTTTTGGGTTTGAAGGGACCATATATAAACAGATTGATGGTGTGGTTATGGGCAGTCCGTTTGGTCCCATTTTAACATATGTGTTTCTAGGGCCGGTTGGGAAACACGAAGTAATACTAATTCCAAGTCCATCCTGCACAAACCTTGTGCGAACGATATTTTTATTTGTACTGAGATAAAGAACATTTTAAAACAGATTTACAACAGTTTAACACAGTCCATCCACACCTCTTTGTATCTCATGAAGTAGAAACGAACAACACACTAGCGTTTTTAGACATAAAAGTTAAAAGGTGAATACGTGGGACATTACAACACTCAGTTTAGCGAAAACCGACATGGAATGGCCAACACTAACACTTTTCCAGCTTTTCTCCCGCGGCTTACAAACGTGGGCGAGAAACATTTGTTCTCCAGACAGACCAAAGGAAGAAAAAGATTTCCTGTGGAGAACAGTACTAAACAATGTGTGCCCAGAAAGGTTTTAAGACATTCAAAGTAGGCCATTCCCAAAAGGTAACCTAATCCAAAATGTTAGCCAAAAGTTTATCCACTTAAAGCTTACGTTCAAAGGTGACCACTTTTACAATGATGTGCGCTTTAAGTTGAGGTCAGCTCTAGACAGTACATTCCCAGCTACTCAACTCAGACTCACTGCCCTTACTCGTGTAATTGATCTGGACAAACTTAAGCATGGCTGCTAAACCGGTTCTGTCTTACACATTGTATACCAGTTCACCCGCAGTTGCGGTGACGCATACATAGGCAGAGCCGTCAACTCTCACAACGGATGGCCGAGCCCATTCCAAAGTGATTGGTGAAATCGATGTCGTAACCGATCATTGATGTTCAAGTGATTACAAGAAATCCAGGGTCATCTATTGCAAAACATCTCATGACAACAAGACACAGAGTTAACCCCAATCCGTCTTTCAAACCACTTTTACGTAACCGCAATGCTGAACTCTCGGTTATTCCATTTTAGTAGTTGGTTAGTTTATACATGATTCAACCCAACCTTTACTTTCTTTCGACCAGTCAGATTCCTCTCTACCACCCACCAGAGGAGACGCTGTATTGTCCAAGGTCATAATCAAGCTCTTTAATATTTCCTCTCTCAAACTGAAGGCGACCATCTCCACTAGCGACTACTGTCTCCTATGTCTTGGACCAAAAGTTTACTCTCGATTGGCATACCCCTCTTTTATTCAAACAAAACAAATGAACATAAAAATTTGGAGTCTTTCATCCGATAGAATTATTCTTCTTAGGAAATCTCTTGTCATGATCTCCCCATCGTTTCCGTTCAAGAATCGTTGCCCTATTGAACAGTTTACTCAAAAAGTCGGTGTGATTTTCAATGTATGCTGTTCTATAAAAACAGCTTTTGCTCACACTGGCACAGTATGCTCTCCGCGTCTAAAAGCTCTCAGCAGGGAAAAGGAACTAGTGTTCAAGATGCACCAAACAAACACTGTAAAGCAGCTTACGTTGCAAATAACTGTAGCGATCAAAAGACGGAATGCTTCATTCGCAAAGCAAGTTCTGGGAGCTGGAGATAGATGGTTATGGTAAGGGATCAGATTGCTGTGCGAACAGAAGAAACGGACAATAAATAAAACAGCCTTAATGCTGTATTCGTTTATTCTTCTAACGATCATCTGTTTCCATGACCCACAGGGTATCTATCAACCATACACCTGGTCATCCATGAGTAGATCTATCAACTTTTAAAAAGTACAAACATCACGAGTGCAGTTGACCTCAATGTTCTATCTTCGTCTAGACTCAAATTTGGCGATGGTTCACTCACAGAAATGTTCGCGTTCCTTAATAACCAATCCATTTACACATGTTCCATCCCGGATTACTAGAGACTGTTTACCACTGATCCCATTTCTGAATCCTTTTCATCCGGCATTCTATCTAAACGCTTTTGTTCCATCACCATAACTTCCTCTGTTCTCACCCATTTGCAGTCGGGTACTAATGTTCCCAATGACCCTATTCTGTTTGTGTATAAGCCAAATAGATGCACTTTGGATGCTGTCTCTTCAATAATGAACCTTATTTGCAAACCTCTAGATAATTATGAAAAATCCGTTCGTCTTTTTCCCTTGATTATTCTACCGTCTTCTGATTGCGTTTCGGGATCTTTTCGCCGAAAGTTACAGTCATTAGTTTGCTCGAACCATTTATTGTCGTGGTTGAAAGACTATTTTACAGGAAAGATTCAAAGAGCGAAAGCAAACGGCATTATTTCAAAACCGTCAGTAAATGATTTTAGAGTCCTTCAGGGTGCTCTGCGTTCTCCATACTTATTTTCAACAGTCATAAGTGACTTGCCCTCTACCCTGCCAACCAAAGCCTTTAAATATGCTGATGATGCAGTCTTATATCAAGCCATTTCAAACCAATCTGACATAGAATCATTTTCTGACAGTTAAGTACAAATTCAATTATTCACCAACCCTTCCGGTCTCCAAAGGATTACTTTTAAATGCTTAAAATGCGTCTTCAGTCTTTTCCGATTGGAGTACCCCTTGGAAACTTCAGACATCAATTCACTACCCATCACTAGAACACATACCACCGAATACCTAGGAGTCACCATATATAGCAATCTACGGTGATCCTCTCATGTGCTAGTCTGTGTTGGTGGATTGTGTCACCCATCCTTCCAGATACGTAAGCTACTAAAATTCATATTGATACATGCAACTATGCGTTCTTTTGTTTTATCACGCATTTCCCCTGCCATACTTTGTTGTTTGCACGTTATTTTCCAAGGTCTGTTTAAAAAGATTTCATTACTCTTTGTCGCGGTTGGGTAACTACCAACCGTGTTTCTCTTATTCCCTTAAACACTCTAATATCAAAATATAGGATTTTCACATTAATCCATATGAACATTTCGCCAATAAGATGTTCAACGATCCCAGTCATCCGCTCGATCCAGATCAACCTGCTTGCCGTTCTCAAGCTGCCCAATGTCCTGCAAAACATTTTTTGTACTTCAGCGGTGCCCTATCTGGCTCGTATTCTAAATGACAAGATGATGAAAAATGTCACAATTTCGATCGTCTCATTTCATTCCCATTATCTCTCCTCTTGGTGATGCCATGTAAATTATTATTCACTGAAAAGAAAGAATATACTCGTTTTTCTGTGAGACGCGTCAATAGTTCCGCCCTGAAAAACACTTCTTTAACGGATATTCGATTTCACGTGACTAACTTCACGCAGAGAACACGTGAGATCTTAAGCTGCTTTTGATGATGTCCACCAACGGACAGTGATTAGCAACTAATTGCAACCAGATGCAACAAATTCCGGATAAAAATAACCGTGACCTACGAGAATTCACTATATGGTCCACGCGAACAAGACGACAATAGAGCAAAACCCGGTGTTGAGGAAACGATTACTCTTTCTTCATTGTTAAGCAGTCTACTCTAACTCTGCAAACGGGCCTACAGATGCTATATTGGTCGACGACAATAAAAGTGCAAATGTCTGCATTGGTTCACAATCATTCGTGTGTTTGGGTCGAATGGCAACGCGAACTGCGTGTCAAGCGCAGAGTCATCCCAGTACAAAGACGTGGTCGTGTACTGGAGGCTCATAATTCACTTGAAATAAAAGCATAAAACACAATCGTCGGCATCATATCGCAGCTACTTCACTGCTAATATGCGATCCAGAACTGCGTCGTTGGAGTTGCACTCTGGCAGAACAAAATCCGCGTGTTTCTGCGAATGCGACTTAGGGTGATCTTTTTCTGAGTTAATATTAACTATCGGTGAGCTTTACTACACTATTCTTCATGACGAATAAATACTGAGCAACTAATCTGCATGAATTTTCGGTACAATCGGTTTTTTTTCTGTTTTCGAATAAATATGAACAGAAATTTATCACACTGCAATAAGAGCCTAGTAGACGTTCCAGATGGAAATAAACTCTCATTGTAGCAATTTGTATCGGATGGGGTTAAGCATGTGCTTACAGCTTTACGGTCACTTCCTCGGGTAGCAACATTGACAACCCGGAGGGGTAAATGTCAGCGTGAAGGGCCTGCAGACAATTTACACACGGAGCAACCTCAGCGCTAAAGAGAAGAACAAGGGGCTTTGTCTGCGAGGAAATCAGACGAAACAATAATCACTAAGTAATGGATTCATGAGAATTGCATCCGCAAACGTGACCTGGATTATACAGTTCAACCCTACGTGATGAATGGGACTTCAAAACGACGAAGATGATGTAACAGTTTGCAAATGTTCCATTTCACATTTGGCATCCGTGTATTGTTCTCCATTACATATTATTCTACTCAAAAAAGTTCCACTATTTGACCAGTTAAGCAGTGATTTCGTTCAATTTTACTTCGCAAAACACGTTGAAAATTTACGTTTCTGTTCCCGACAGAAACAGTAACAATTCGAGTACAGAGCATGCAGCATCGTGCGGAATCCATGATGATATATCGGTCCTGTAACTTGTTTCTTCATATGCTCCTTAATCAACCCTCGTTCGTCCAATGAGTGGAGCACTTGTCTTTTCGCAATATAGTATATCCATTGCCGTCATTTATACCTACCGCGTTCTATCCGTATTGGTGTTGACTCTCACAATCGGGATTTCGAACGAAAGCCGTATTCCACGCATATAGTGTTATCACTACCGTTGTTTATCGAGGACGAAATTGTAGGGAATCGATAGCTTCTTATCGCCTCCTTTTAATTCACCCCGTGACTGAATACGACTGGACTGAATGCAACTCACGTGTTATTTCTGTCTCTTTGGTAAACTGTATGGTCATTTGGTGCAACATCACGTGAAAGTTTGCACACATGGGAAACGTGTTACTCCAAGGGGCATGGTCTAGGTCAGTTGTTCAACCTAGAAACCCGAAGGGCTTGTTAATTCGAGGGTTTCATCTGAATTTGGTTCAGGTTACTACTCTTAAAGCGATGTATGTTTCAGTGTGAAAATCACGGGTTTAAAATCTCAGTAGGTGTTAATACGTATGTTTCGGCCATTTTGTTTACCTTTTTCGGATACTGTGCCAAAATGCACCCACTTCAACCTATTCGCGTTAAGTTGTACGATTCTACTGATTGGCAGATGCACATGTCTGCCGAAAAAACCCAAACATGTGACTTTGCCCAGGGAAGCTATTTACTTCCCAAGGTCACAACTTCACTCAGCGACTACAATCACGATCACGCAAATTTAAGGTCAGTCAGTCAGTGGTTTGCATGATCCGATGGTCGTGAAGACAACAAGGTCGGATTTTTTTAACCAATCACTTTCTGGAGAGTAGACAACAGTTGAAAGATAATGAAGTCAGAGAATGCCAAATTACTAACAGACTAATTAAACAGGGCAATAACTGGGAAATGTATTATGTTACATAACAGTCAAGAATATGTATACACTCACAGAACAATTTAGGACTTTATTTACGAATGCCTTTTATTTGTTAAGTAAGGCAGATTGTTCTACTCTGTGCTCTATGAAATCACAACAGATCCTTATCGACTATAAATTTACAAAATCGGCGACAAGTGCTTTATCAGAAGAATCCATATAACAAGGAAACGTTGTCTGAAGATGTTCGATGAAATTTTAATTTGATAAGGTGCAACAATCTTCGTCGATATGAATTGGTGAGCACCCGGAGTTAAACCAAAACCATCTATATTTTCGCATGCCAGGTCATGTGATGAACTATGGGATCGTGGTTTTCAGGCCTGTGAGCAACATGTGAGTTTGTCTTCTATCTTATAATAACAGCAGCAACGTGGTACCGGAACGCTTCGGAAGCACTATCCAGCTATTTCTTCCGTGTCAAAAATGACTATGATGAAAGCATCGACACGCAGGGCACTTGAGCTAATCGGATTGACTCTCATTCGTTTGAGCAAATTAAGCCCTACACGGTATGGTGCTTGTTCACCAGTTCCACTGAACGTACCGCACCATGACCTCACTCTATAATGCGCGACGTTCTTTCACGATCCACGATTAGCTCTTTATTTGTCAAAGAGTGACCCAATTTCTTCTTCAAACAGAACAAGAAGTGATAACTCACTGCATCCTCAATGGTGACCGCCTCATTCACGTTTTATTCAGGAATAACGTTAACGTTTTACTGATAGACGTGTCTGTCTACCCCGTCCTAAGTACTCACTGCTGAGACCTAGGAAATAAGGAAGTTGCGATATCGATGTTGAGTGTTCCAACTGTAAAGAATACCATGAAATTTCGGATTGTCAAATCTGTTATCACCTGGATGCTATCTTCTTCCGGAGTTCGGTGTTTGATTCAGTGATAACTTGCCCATTGATAAGACATTATGTGGACAGTTGAACCGACACGAAGTTTTGTGACAATTTTTGATGTTAGTTAGTATTCTAGCTGAATTACCATTATTATACTGGGCAAATGAATTTTATTTATAATGAAAATACACATCTGGAAAGATATAGCATAACAAATTGCATGTATTTATTAGACAAAATGTTGTTTGTTTCACTTTGTTCCACAAATCGCACAAATACAGATCAACAACTTTGTTCGGTTCGCGTTCATATGAGTCACTGTGAATAGTACACAAGTTTTAAATGTGTTTAAACATGGTCTGCAATTAATAACTGATTGCTATACACGTTTCTGAGGTATTTAACTAAACCGAATTTAGATGGAACTCTTCGGATTATTAATCTCGCGCTGTCTGTAGGGTGAACAAATGACCTAGACCATGCTACAACGCGTGCGATCTATCACGTGATCTTCCATCAACTGACCATGCAGTTTGCCAAAGAGACAGAAATGCCACGTGAGTTGCTTTTAGTTCAGTTGGTTTCAGTCACGTGACATATTCAAAGGAAGTAATAAGATGCCATCGATGTCCTCCCTACAATTTCGTCCCCAATAAACAATGGCAATAAGGCTATATGTCTAATCAATCAACATTCACTCTGATATCTAGCATACTATTCGGAATTAGTGATCAAATATTGATCATGGGATGCTGTTGTGGTCGCATACATTTCCCCCGAGGACACCTCGTCAACCACTTGAACGGGATTGTTTATCCCAGTAGGATAGCTAACCGTTTTGAACTTGTACTCCGTAGAAGAATCATGCTTCATTTCGAGGAATTTTTCTCGGTCTTCCCCGCAGAATGAAACCCATTTCGAAGGACAACAGGAGGGATGATCGGTGACTTGGTGAATGAATGATGGATAATGCGAACATTCATGCACCTAGGGATTGGTGCCGCTGTCACGGAATTTATCTCCAGTTTAGCAGAATAAGAATATATTCAGTCCGTTGCTCATTGTAAATCAACTCACAAGTACCGTCGGAGCGTTTTGAGCATGAATGTATATTGTGTATTGCGAAAAGCCAGGTGCTACACTCTATGCTTTTCCGAATGCTGATCGCCGTGCGTGCGAACGAAATCAGATAAATATGCAGGAGTCTATCGCAAAATGAAATCTGTGTTTCACTGTGAGCTGTAAATAGAGTGTTCCGTTCCAACGTGCTTGTTCCAACGTTTCATCACCAGCTAAGGTGACATCAGTGCTTGTGAAGTGGCAGTCTTCTGCTTGTACCTGTTCGTTTATGTATGTGTTCTTCTCCACTAACCAATTTTGTCCCGTGTTCTCATGGTGTTCGACTGGGTTCGCCGTTAAACTGGTGCGTGGGGGTGAGGTTGGTAGGGGAGGTGATTGTCCATCTGGCCTGATTGCGGTTTCGGCCCGTTCTCAGGTCACGACATGACCTTTTATGGTGCGTCATTAGATCCTTGAGTTGCATTGGCATGCACACGTGCTTCAGTTCAATGTGCCTATTGATTGAGGAGTGCCAAGCTTCGAGAAATTCTCTGGCGTCTTTTGACCGAGCTTGGTCGATAATTTTCACTGAAGCGAAGTCAAATTGATGTCCTTCCTGATCTTCGTGGAGGGAAATCAAAGATAGTGCGACATGTCTCCTGACTGCCGCTTGGTGTTCACGGATCCTTGTGGACAGTTTTCTCCCAGTGTGTCCGATATAGTGTTTTGAGCAGTTCTTGCAGTTTATATTGTAGATAACACTGCTCTTGTCCTTCTCCATTGTTCTCTCCTTTGGTTTTGACAGAAGTCTCCTTAGACAGGCGGTAGGTCTGTGGGTGACTTGGATTCCATATGATCTGAGCAGTCTTGTCGTCATTTCCGAAACGCCCCTGACGTACGGCAGGGTCGTTCTTATTCCCGATTCTCCCTCTGTTGTTTCTTTCTCTCTTTCTTTGGGTTAGAGTTCTTTTGATGAAGTTGCGGGTGTTGCCGTTGCGAGCAAATACTCCGAGAAGATATCTTTCTTCTTTCTTCTTGAGTATGTCGGTGCTGCAGTGCATTTGGATTCTTCCGAACAAGGTTCTAACACAACACCTTCTGTGGCTATGTGAATGGTTACTTTTGAAGTTTAGAATTTGATCCGTATGCGTTGCTTTGCGGTAGACCGTTGTCTCTAGTTTTCCTGATGGCGTTCTGATGATCAAAATGTCCAAAAAAGCCAGTTCTTTATCCTTCTCCGTCTCCATTGTGAAATTGAATGTGTTGTTGATGATGTTGTGTGTTGCTTGCAGGGAAGAAGGATCACAAATCAGTCATCTCTCTCAAGATTTTGAAACCATAAATCAGTGATGTGGCGACACTCGGTGTGTGCAGATTATCCGAAATATCTAAAACCTGAATGTCTGCTATAATTCATTCAAGTGTCTCCTTATCGCAAGTAATCCACTGGTTGTTCGTTATTCTTTAGTCTGTCAGAACGGCTGCCTCGACCGAAAAGACTCATATGCATGTTTCAATTCGAAGAATATTCCATGAAGGATGTTTCCGAAGACATTTTTGTTCGTCCTTTTAGCCTTATCACATTCGCTTTCGGCGTTCTCGCTTCGGTCATTGTTATAAACTGAGCTGTAATAAACCCAGCAGATTTATGTACTATGATCGCCTTATATATGTAACCAAATGATGCGATATATCGAAAAGAAATTTTTTCACGAACACGCTATTCTGCATCTTACGCATGTATATCATATCATTTTAAAAGTAAGATTAATAATGCAATTGGATTATCGTGTATCAATTGTTCTGCAGAAGTACGGTAGCAGAGAGCATTTGAGCTAAGTTATTGACTGAAGTCAGGATTAATGAGAACATGCACAGAATTTAGGCGTCTCAATCCTGGTAAGCGAAAACCGTCCATCTAATATATAGAAAATGTGAACAGCAAGTGGAATCGATACCGAGCAGAACGAATCGGTTCGTCAATAAATAAATCAGCATAGAGGAGTGATCGCAATTCTCAATTTGACGTGGTTTTACCTGATCAAATGACAAACGAACCACTGGTAACTTCCATTCACTCTGATTGGTGTTCACCACGCTTGACCTAGCCGGTGTGAGATCTACCGATAATTGGTCGTCTTATAGCCGATGTTTTTCGGATCCATTTGTAGCACAAATCAGCATTCCGAACAATCAAAAGCGTTTCACTTCAGATACGTCACATGGACGACATTTTTTTCGTGGCCACGTGTGTGAAGATGTCATCTGTGGAGGTTTGCAAATCTGAATGAGTTCCGTTTTGAGACATTACACATTGAATGCCTCCATGTTGTTCTCCGTCCCACAGGAATCTGGTTTGACCAAAAATGAAAGATGAAATTGCCCGCAGAGTGTAGGAGAACAAAGCTATAAATTTATCAATTTTCAGGTATAGTAATCATGCACAGATGCTATGCATATGTAGTAACTCTTTTTTGACTTTCCAACACCATTCCCTTGATTCATGTAAGATCCCTATTTTGTTTTATTGCCCTCTATTACGAGATCGTATATGACCTTGAATATGACACAATTTACGCTGAGTCATGTGGTGCGCTTTGCTCTCTGTACATCTTGTTACTGCGGGTCACATAAAAAACCATCAACGCTCGTACCGACTTTGCTCTCAGTCCGGTCTCTTGCTCTGGGAAACTTTGCGATAAGCCCGGTCAATAGAATTAGTCAGCGCGTCGTCGCTCAGCTCATCTCAGATGATAAATATCATTGGTATATGACGTTGTGTTCGTATGATCATAAAATTTTAACAGTCGTTTACTTGTATTTTATAAAAACCGATGCGATAAGGCTCAGACTATACCGCTGTGAGATATTTTGGCAATATATTGCAGCAGAATGCCCACTCCTGATGAACACATTCATGAAGCACCGGATTGTGCTGTGAAACCCAGTGTGTAGGCTGGAACCGTCCACGGGTACGAGGTTCTCCGTGGGTGTGGTAGGTGACAAGGTGCGTTAAAATAACGATATTCAGTTTGGCGATAACTGAGCGAGTAATTACCTCGAATGTGTCCCGTAATTGGCCACCGCTTCTAGTCTTTTGTCAGTCCGCCGTTTCCCTCTCGCTTCG
>UZAN01045760.1:0-16065 GCA_900618425.1 Echinostoma caproni
ACAAAAACCGATAGCGAGGTTAAATTTTGAACGTACCGCGTCTCAAGGTCAGGTCAGGTCGGACGGGCAGCTGCCACTGCAGCACACGGAGGTAGTTGAGGACGTAGGAGTTATTCTCACGAACAGTTTTAAGCCCGAAATACAATTCCTGAAGGGAACTAATAAGACCCGTGGTGAGCTCTTCAGGTTGTGCTACCCTTATCTGTAAAATAGTAGAGGTCTTTGTGCCTATCTACACGGCGATAGTCCGCCCGCACTTAGAATACTGTGTTCATGCATGGGCACCATACTATGGAAAGGATTTAGTATGCCTGTAGAAGGTGCAACGACTGATTACCCAAATAGTAGCTGGGTAAAAGAGGAAAAGATATTGAAGGACTCAAATCTCTTTTCGCTGGAACGTCGACAGAAGAAGACCTGATAGAGGGCTATCAGGCCTCCACACGACTTGTTTACGGCTTCGTGTGCTCAAAACTCGAGGAGTCATAGCTTTACTGTCCAACCGAAGCATGTTTGGAGGTTCCGGCCAAGTTCTTCCCACACGGCCATACCTATGTGGAACAGGTTATCCATGGGAGTGGCCAAATGTACCAATGTGCACCACTTCAAGGAGGCACTGGATACGTGTTGGCCGGAAACGTTTTCACAGGTTAGGTGGTAGTGTGTCTCGTCATTACGAGCCAGGTAAACTGAAGCCCCAAACTATGTCATCGGGTCTTTCAAATGACGTCTTCTAGGGGCACCAAGGGGCATGATATGTACTCGAGATAGGCATATTTCCGAAAACTAAGGTCTCTCACCTATGAGGCGAAAAGACATCCCTTCTGTTTCCTCTTCAGCTCGACTGAGAAAACCCGATCTCAGATAACACAGTGTTGGTAGCCAGGAACACCCGCTGATGGTGGTGGCACAGTGGTTTAGTCACTGTCACCGGCATGCTTTGGACCCTATGGTCCGAGGTTCTAGTCCCACCATCTGACTTTGGTGGTAGGCAGCTCTGCTGTCGTCCAGTTTAGTACCACGCCTAACCTATCGGGGACTTATGTGGTTCGCCACTTCAAGTCCCGAGGCTTAGGTTGTCGGTTTCCACCACTGAACAGCAGATCCCCGTGACTATGGGGTTTGCCCTGTCTGTTGTCCATCACACTTGTGTGTAATTTTTAAAAAAAACAATAATCCGGACACGATTAGCAAGGGCCATTATTCATCATGTGAAGACTGGACTGGACTGAATGGTTACACCTAAAGTGATCCTAGATCGACGCAGACAAGTACGATGGGCTTGAGAAATGTCTTTCTCTATCCCAGAAGATTGTGCGCTGCAGATGTTCAATCTAATTATCGAAGGAAAACGCATCTCACGACGAGACTGCGCCTTGACGTGGTGTGATGGCTTGCGTGCCTCCACGACTCTGCGAGCCACACAGGATCGCTTTTCATAGCCGTAGAGTCAATTATGCCTGAAAGATCAACGGGTAGAGACCAGACAAAACTCATTTTCACCAAGCCAGCTGCTTGGGCACCCGTACCTAGAGAGGCCACCTCAGCAAATAAACACGGTGAGGGGCATTTTACCGGTCAAAAAACCCCGTTAGATGGATGTAGGAGCGGGGTACCTGGGGCTTCCTCTCGACGGTGGGAGAAGTCTTCGCACTTCATTTGATAGCTACCGCCCGCCCAAGCTGGGCAGCCAATAAGATGCTGTCCCGTCCACGTTCCGCTTCTCTCATTGGATGCATGAGGCTAAGGGCCAATCCCGAAAGGCGGACCGATAATCAACGCACCGACGAACAACAAACTTAACCGAAATTTGAAGGCCTTGTGTGACAGGTCTCTAGAAGCTCCCACGCGGGTGCTTCGTTAACACTCCCGCGTTGGATTTACGCCCCACTGCCCTGTGGGTCAGACTTTTGTGTTGAAGGCTTCGAGTTATGTCTTGCCAAACTATCACAGAACCTGGCCTCACGATGCATATCCCAACGGTTCCAGTACAAAGACGATTGGAAAACAGTGCGAGCCTTTATTGGTATCGCCACCTCTTTCCGATCCATCTAGCGTTTCCTCTCAATCCCGGATAATCCCAGACGCTTGTTTACGTCACCCATTGCATATCACAGCGTTTTACCAGTAAAGCCAAACAACCGGAAGTTTCAGGATTTTTGAAGCCAAAATTCGCTTTTCACTTAGCCGCGTTCAATGTCCGCACACTCAGATTGGTCAACAAGCTGCCTTAGCTAGAACCCTTGAAACTTTAAATTTAAATTTATGCTGTCTCCGAATCGCGTATACAAGACCCTACTTCAATCATCTCCCTGTGTTCTCTTAACCCACCCTCGACCTCACGCTTCACCCTCCTTGTTTCAGGTGATTCGGTATCCGAAGCTCGTGGTGTTGCTGGTGTTGGGATTACGCTAAGTGCTAAGACTGAGCGCTCGCTTCTTGACTGGATTCGTCAGTGGCCGACTGTGCGCTGTACGTCTCAACGGTTCAGCACTGCTCAACAGCTACAAAATGAAGCGTCGATGCTTATTTGTCGTATCGGTCTATGCACCGACTGATTGCAGTGCCGCTGAAATGAAGGACGAGTTCTACAAGGATCTTTTTCAATTACTCCAAAGTGTTCGATCACCGGACATCCTGGTAGTCACCGGAGACTTCAGTGCTCAGGTGGGATCCCTGGACGAATCAGAAAGGCTTCTTGGCGGACCGCACGCAATTCCAGCCAACCGGACGGACAACGGAGATCGCTTACTTCAACTCTGCGCAGACCACGGATTGTTCCTGTCAAACACGAACTTCTCGCACAAGAAACGATACCGCCTAGAAACCGCCAATCTCCTCACTGCGCTGGACCCCGATTGACCACATCATCAGTTACCGCTGGAGGGGGTCATTTCAAGACTGTCATTCTTACTGGTCAATACCTGTGGATGCTGACCACGCTGTGCTGCGAGCGAAATTCTCCTTACACCTGGCAAACAACCGCAAAAAAGCCACCGACAACGGATACACACGATACAGCATCAGCGATTGTTGCAAGTTGGTATTCGAAACGGAACTCTCCGATCGACTATCACCTCAATCTCCAGCAGAAGGACTCAATGAACACTGGAAGCAAATCAATGAATCTATGCAAGTATTGATAAAATCATGTCTCACCCCGCCGCAACATCCAAACACAAACGATGACTCGTCGACCTCGACTGCCCTGCTGGACGCCCGCTGAACCCTCCCTTCGGATGCCACATATGGCACAGAGTGCAACTCCCGCCAGCTCATCAAGAGTTTGAGGAATGACCGCGAGAAGTGGTGGATAGGAAAGTGTAGAGAGATGGAGAAGGCTGTGGCTATTGGTAATAGTCGCAATCTTTTCCGTCTAATTAGGAATACGGGCCCTAGGAAAATAGGCATAAGTGAGGTAATTAAGGAATCCGATGGCACACTGATTCACCATTAGCAACGCCGTCTTGACCGTTCGGCTGAACATTTAAAGGCTCAGTTCAACTGACTCCCATCGACATCTGATTTATCACCCTCCACCTCGACGGGACAAATACTCCCATTTGATGCCAGTTCTCTGTCTGAAATGGAGGTTTCCCAGGAACTAAGCTACCTCAAAAGGCGTAAGGCCTCCGGCCCAGACCGGCTATCCCTATCGGATTTTAAGGATGGAGACTCAGCCTTGGTTTTGGAGTTAACAAAACTACTGGGCTCAGTGTGGGAGAGAGAACAGGTTCCAACTGAATGGTGTGAATCGGTGATCATACCGATTTACAAAAAAGACAACAGGTCCTCTTGTGAAAACCACAGGAATTAGTTTAATCAATATCGTCTCTAAACTTCTCACTGGCGTCGTACTCCGTCGATTGTGTGTTGCACCTGAACGGTGCTCGCGTGAGAACCAGGCTGACTTTAGACCTGGCCGAGGTTGTATCGACCACATCTTCACTCTTCACCAAACTCTGGAGCACCGAAATTCTTTTCGTAGACCCACCATCTCTGTCTTCCTGGATCTGAAAGCGGCTTTCAACTCAGTCGACTGCTCTGAACTGTGGCACTGCCTTTCTCTGAAAGGTGTGCCCGGGAAGTTAATTTCAATATTACAGTACTATACTACTATACTAATAGCCGAAGTCGAGTCCGAGCTTACGGCACATTTTAGCCCGAGTTCACCACGGAAAGTGGTGTTGTTCAGGGTTGCCCTCGCTCTGCTTTTCGATTTAACTTTGTTATCGATCTGATTGTGGAAACAGCCCTATCCTCGTGCGAGGATACTGGCATCGATTTACTCCCAGGAGGCAAACTGTCTGATCTGGAGTATGTGGACGACATTGTGCTGCTAAGTGAAGACCCAGGCGATTTACAAGCTTTTCTGGATAGCTTGAATGCTAGTGTAGCGATGTTCAGTATGCGTTTTGCACCTTGAAATTGTAAAATGTTGCTACAAGACAGGATTGGTCCAGCACCCAGCTTCACTCTAACTGGGGAAGTGATACAGCATGTGGATAAGTTTTGTTATTTGGGTGGTCAAGCTAAGACCTAACATGAGGGTATGAAAACCCTAACCAGGAGTCTGGGTCCCGTAGGTCCCGTTAGGCTCCCTGTATGGGGACCTCGAAATGACCGTAACCGATGGTTAGAGACACTGAGTGATGTGGTTGGGTGTCGTAAACAGTAGCGTTCGTGCATCTCTCTCTGCAAAATTAGTGCAATGGAATCCTTAATTTTCTCTTTTACCATATTTCCAACCTTTTTGGTCTTTCTCCTCATGTTCATCCAAATGGGCAGCCAAAAGACAGCAACCAGTACCGACGCACAATGGTGCATGATTAATGGTTGTAGAAGCTGAAAGCTGGCGACCTCCATCATCTGGTCAGTTCTGGACTCAAATAGACCAGATTGCCATCAGCTATCGATGGAGAAGTTGCATAGCGGACTGCGAATCCATCTGGAGCACATGTTACAGATCTGATCATGCACTCGTGTACACGAAATTCTCTCTGCGCTTTGATGGAAAACGGCAACATTACCCGAGAAGACTCGATTTGATGAAACTGACTGACCCAAACGTAGTTACTGCCTACCAAAACAAGTTAGCTGCTGATCTACACGGTCTGTCATCTTCGAACATCTATAACCAGTGGACTCATCCGTAACGCCATGCCTAAGTCTGCCATCACAGCAGGTGGCTTCACCAAGCGTAAAGTCAATCACTGGGTTTCGGCACTTTCTGTAGAATTGATGGGCACTCCAAGTAATGAATACACCACAGTTAACAGGACTCTCAGTGCTGAACTAAAACGGTGAACACAACGCACTTCCGAGATGGAACTAGCCTCTGATTCCGGTAATGTCCACAAACCTTTTCGAAAAATCCGAGCTGCCGGTAGCAAAAAGACATGCGTCAGTCAAACCATATGCGAAACTAGTGGCGAATGTATTCAATCTACGTCGGCTTGGGCGCTGGGCGGAAAACTTCAATCAACAATTCAGTTGGCCATCGACATTATCACCTCCATCTCCTGATTTCTGTAGTGCTCCATGGTCTGTGGACATTTCATCGCCTACCGAGGAAGAAATCTCTCGAGAGCTCAAACTTCTGAAACACCACAAATCGCCCGATTCAGGTGAGCTCCCTCCTACCCTTTTCAAAGGCAATGATGCAAGCTTTGTACGAGAACTAACTTCCTTACTCCAAACCATCTAGAATACTGAATCTATTCCATCCGAATGGAGTCTGGTGGACGTCGTACCTATTTTCAATAAGGGTCCCCGCCACGATTGCTCCAATCACCGAGGAATTAGTTTCATCTCCGTTGCATTCAAGATGTTAATGTCGTTGATCCTTCGCAGGCTCAGTTGGATGAGAGAGCGTCATATCCGCGAAGAACAAGCTGGATTCCGCCCTGGCCGGGGCTGCGTTGATCACATATTTGCGCTACCTCATCCTCGAGCAACGTCCAACGTTCAGTAGATTGACCATCGTTGTCTTTTTGGACGTACGTGCCGCGTTTGACTCACTTGACAAAGCAGCTCTCTAGACTTGTCTGGTAGGAAGCAGTGTGCCTGAAAAGTATGTAAACCTTCTCAAAGCCGTCTATTCAAACATATCAGGCTGCGTCAAAATCTATGATCGCATTTCCCCTTCATTTATCATCATAGGCGGAGTTCGACAAGGTTGCCTAGCTTCGCCCCTCCTCTTTAACTTCGCAGTAGACAAAATCATAAGCGGCTCGCTAGAAAACTGCGGTGATTTCGGTGTGTTGCTCCTCCTAGGTGATCGACTCCGTGACTTGGAATATGTTGATGACTTCGTTATACTCTGTGACTCCTCCCAGGACGTTCAAAACGTTCTATGTAACAGCACTGTCTGTCACGCAGTTTGGTATGACATTTTCTCCATCAAAACGTAAGGTTTTACTACAAGACTGGCAAGAGGCTGCACCTATCCTCACGCTCATGAACGATCAATTGGAAATCGTCGATCACACTTTACTTATCTCAGGAGTTGTTTCAGCTCAGTAAGACTGACGGGAAACATATCAACGCGTATCCGCAAGGCTCGAGCAGCTTTCGTCAAACTGCGTCACTTTTGGCGCCGACGCGATCTCAGTCTCTCCTTGAAAGGCCGCGTTTACAATGCCACTATATGCTCTGTCCTGTTCTGTAGCTGCAAGAGTTGGCCCCTCCACGCAGAAGACATACGGAGATTAAGTGTCCCTGACTACGGTTGCCTTCGTTACATCACCAGAGTACGTTAGCAACAGCGAATCACTAACGACGAGGTTCGCCGAAGAATATTCACCGCAGATAATCTCAGTCGTCCTCTGAGTGCCGTCACCTCGCCCCAGAGACTTCGATGGCTGGGACATGTGTTGCGGATTCCGACTCAACAACTGTCCCATCGTGTTATGTTGGCACAAGCAGACACTAACTGGAAGCGGCGGCAAGGTGAACAACGAATAACCTGGGCCAGAACAATGAAGGTGTTGACCTCAAAACTGGCAGTGGTAAGATGCTCTTGAATCCCAGATTGGGGTCCCAACGACATAGCATCTATGGCTTGAAACACTAGCAGACATGGCTGGTAACCGGTGTCAGTGGCACACCTGTTGCGAGACTTACTCGTTTTCACATATCTTCATATGTTGTGGCACCTCTACCACCCGCGGTAGTGGTGTTAATATTCATTGTATTTTTTCTATTTCCCCATTCTCCGATTACATTTCGTTCAATGTATTGTGATTAATATACAGATAAAGCGCTCAGTAGGTCTTTGGATTACGCCCTTCTTGATCCATGATATTTTATGCATCATACGGATGAATGGACCCCTGAGCCAAATCCGCATCAGGCTACTGGCGAACGGGCTCGTACGAGGCCACTATCAACTATATACCAACGCAACTAGGGACTCTCGGTCCCCGAGAGCTAGAGGTGCACCGCCGGACAAAAAGCCGAGTGACACTGAATACGTCTCTCTTCTAGTCTTCATGAACCAAGTTTGTCAGCTCCAAGCAGCTGGGAGCAGCAAAAATAATTAACAACTAAATTATCTCAATTGTACACCGCCGTGCCTCCTTATAAGTATTTTTCAACTCATCGTTCAATCCCGAAAACTTAATCTCTCCTTGATCTACGCATTTCAGATTCTATGGTATCAGGGTTGATTTGTGACAGGCAGACAACACATACTTTCGATTCCTCCCGTCCGTCACTCTATCTGTCTGTCGATCAATCACCCTGTTGCTAATGGATGTGACACGAATAACTCTGTTGAAACTTGCCCAAGAACCGAACAACTCGTTTTGTGCGGACTGTGGAACTTCAGGTATGCACGTATCTCATCCACATATTAGTATACACTAGAACCACGATGGGCCTCGTGGAATCTAGGGGTCTTCATTTGCATGCGTTGTGCTGCAATCCATCGGAAAATGGGAACACACATTTCGAAAGTGAAGTCTCTACAACTGGACAACTGGACTAACGAGCAGCTCAAAGTAGAACGTGTGTTTTCATTATGAACATAATGCATACTTGCTTTTCCCTTCTCCCCTTGCTCCTCACTACAGACTTTTGTAAATAGTGGCTGTAACGCACGAGCCAGAAGGTTATACGAAGCCCTTCTGCCGGACAGCTATATTCGACCTCAGTCCGATTCAGCATTGGAAAATTTCATTCGTGCCAAATATGAGCAACGAAAATTTTATCAACCTCCGATTCCGACAACACAATCCAAACCCATGGAGACCGTACCGGTTTCCGAAACTCCAGTGAAATCCCACACTGGTAAAACTGACTGTTCCTCACCAACTCGATCGAAATTCGCGTTTTTAGATCTCATTGACCTGGGAATGAATAGTTCATCCAGTTCGACTTCCCGAGATGGTACCTGGAGTAGTTCGAACACTGATCTCCTTTTGTGCTTCAATGATCCTTCTGAATCGTATCCAAGACGAGCGGATAACCCTATCCCGGCCTCCGGTAAGGAGCATGTTATCTACTGTTCATTATCGCATACTGCTACTACATCTGGGTTGGTATTAAAAATAACTATCATTTCAATTGGGAAATCATACGTCTACCGGCACACAGCCCATGATAGGTGATACGATAGAATAGATAAGCGTACACGGTTTTCTTTTTTTTATTACTCACCAGTGTGTGATGAACAGCAGTCGGGGCGGACCCGATAGTCACGAAGATCTGCTGTCCAGAGATGGTAACCGGCAACCTAAGCCCCAGGATTGGAGNNCATAAGGCCCCCATAGGTCAGGGGTGGTATAGGACCGGGCAACAGCTAAGCTGCCTACCACCAAAGTCGGGTGGCGGTGGTGGGGTTCGAACCACAAGATCCAAGGCACGCCGGTGACAGCTACTAAACCACTGCACCACCACCACTCACTCATATATATAAAAGCCATCTGAGCGCACCAGGTCTGTCCTCGAGGTACTCCTTTGCGAATCAGGAGACGATGAAGTGCACTCTTTGGGTCAATTACATGTAGGAATCGTACTAAGCGGTAAAGCTTAGCCTTCAATCATGGACTGAATACCCGTCAATGGTCGTTGTGAACAATGAGGCTCCAGGTTCGGAAGGGAAACAACATCACAAGCTGCTTCTTCATCATAACGGCATATGCACCAACCAACTCATTCGGTTGGACCGCAGCTCCAATATTATAGTTCTGGCAGGTGATTTGAACGCGTGGGTTGGAAAACAGCCCATCCGAAGCCTATTTAGGGGCGCTTTCCGCCCAGCGAACAAACAACGGTGATTGACTACTTCAGTTTTGCGTGGATCATCGATTGTTTTTATCTAGCACCAACTTTCGACACAGCTCTCGTCGAACGGCTACATGGTGTTCTGGTGCAACCGGCAAGTTGACCATGTATTTGTAAGCTACAATCGGCGTGGTTCGGTACAAATTTGTAGATCCCATTAAACTACCTGCGTTGGGTCTGACCACGAACTAGTTTTGATTCGCTTCACACTTCGAATCATCGGTGATCGTCAAAATCACCTCAGTCAGCCTATCATTGTCTGTGTGATTCTGTCTGTGGATTCGCACTGCTGATGAGACCCAGCCAGGTCGAAACAGCTGTCCAGTGCTTCCCAGCTTTTCAGCTCACGACGAATTCATCATATATATTAATCCTATTTGTTTTTCTCCAAACCCCCTTAATTTTCCAGATCTGGTCGGGGTGCACAAACCGCCACAATCTCTAATACCTCCCCCTCCTCCGCAGTCCACATTTCACTCACTGTCCTACTCGACAATACCGTTTCAGGGAGTGAACATGTTTCACCGGCAACCGCCTCAGCAGCAGCGCAACTCCAACTACCTCAATCAGGTAAGAGCATTCGGATCTCCTGTGTTTTATACTGAATTCCTCCTGATTGCCTCCCCCCCTTCTCTTTGCCGCCCGAGAATCTCGTGCAATGCTTTTTTTGTTCTCGACCTGAAACCCGTTTTGGCCAACACATGTCGTTCCGTCTTCCGTGCAAAAGCCTATAGTCGGTTTGATAGACCGCGAGTAGTAGCTAGCTCATCCATTGGAGCAGAAAAAACCCAATTTAAAACCACACCCAGAAAGAGACTTACTAACTAGCCCCCCCCTCAACCTATCTTGGTCCCGATGGTCTCTGTCCGACCTGAGCGATAAGGCAGATTCGGAAACTTGTGTAAGTTCACGGTTGCACAACCCTGAACCTTGCTTTCTCGCTTGCCGATTTCAGTTGTGTGTTCTGATTACCCACATTCGGTCGACCTCAGAGTGAGCAAGCGTATATTAGCGACAATGAAATGGTGTATGATACGATTGNGACTGCCATTTTCACACACACTTTCCGCCGCTATCTCACGAGTCAGACTTTGGCTAATCGAGAGCTTTTTGCCTGAATCCCCGAAAAATGAACCCCTTTGATCTGGGTAACCAGGCCGGGTATGACGACCACAAACAATTGACTGAGTTATTTAACACACATTGGGAAGGTTTCAAGAACCCTTCAAGAACCCTAGAGCTCAGTATTTTCAACTAAACGTCTTATACAGTAATTATTGTAGATGAGTCCACCATTCCTGTACAAATAGGAAATGCGACGTTGTTGGTTCGAAATCCATGCAATATAATAGTTGGAGAATGACTTCAATTACTCTCCTGCTATTTCGCACCTATAGCAAATTCGAAGACTTCAGGAAATTCAAGAAACTGTGACATAACATGTTAGTCTGTACTATATGTTTTTAAGTAGTACGAAAAATCCTCTAGGAAATTAGTAACAGAATAAGCAGGATCGGTAAATACTGCGGTACTCCTGTTACATGTTCCCATTATTTGTTATCATCCACTGCTTGATCAAAGCAGAGTTCAAATTTACAGTCTTACTCGGTCTTTGTGTGTCGAAGACATGGAAATCTTTCCCTCTGCCCTCAGCCTAACATTAGAACAGTGTACTCGGCATTCAGCCCTTTTTCAGGTCCAAGTGTCTATGCTGATACTAATTACCTTTCCTTAAGGAAACTTATCTAACCCAATCAGCGATTATGCAATTCTAAATATTGTCCTATTCAGTCCTGGCGTATAGGTCACTGTAAAGTGGAGGATTTAGCCCACGGCTGCCATTGAATCGTAATACACGGCAGGAGGTAACACGATCTGAGTTTGTGGAGCCAATTGCGCTGTCAGAATGCCGCAAACAAAACTCTCCGAGGTATCGAACCAACTCGTAAACACGGCCCAGTACAGACGCATTCAATGCATGGGTAGGCGACTCCTCGGACAACAGGTTCTACGTGGAAGGGGGGGGGGGAATTCCCAACCAATCTGCAAGACAGGCANGAATACAAAACAACCATGAACCAAGAGGTTCAGTGAGACATGCACACGACTCACACTTAATCCAAAATGGCAGCGACGTGCCCAGCTTTATATCACCACAGAATTGAATACATGGCGTCCACCAAGCAATACAATGGTTTTGGCTATAATGAAGTTACAAAAATAGTGCATGGTTGAAGATTCAGTCCAGGTCATACTTACGTGATTTAAAGCTTGGTTTGTTGGCAAAATCGCATTCAAGAGAATCCATGTATTCGAAAATCAAGTGCAACATTTGGGTATGCGTAGTACATGAACTTATTTGCCATACTCCAAGCTTCCATTGTTCGTCATTCAATCGATTCAAGCTTTTCAGATGAAAAATGTGTACCATAATCTGGTTACATCCAGTCGTTCATTTATGTTTTTGTTCTTAGTGTTGCATTCGGAAACCGATTGATACGTGTTTCATGATCAGCGTTGGTCGACATCAATACTGCCGTTATCAGTCATGACCCTGTTGACTGATTAAGCTCAACAAATGAACCTATAACGTGATTCACGAAGTAGAAGTATATCGCTCGATCACGGTACGAGGCTCGTTAGACTCATATCATAACTGTTACGATGACTTTTGACAGTGAGTTTTCCAATTTCATTGGTGTTCTAGCAAGAACACCTCCGATTATCGTTCACCCATTCACACAACTAAGTCAATGCCGCAGTGTCGCTTAACTGAAATTCGCTCCCATCACCGAAAAAAATCTCAGGGTTAAAAACCTGGTCATGACATGGGTGACCACTGTCGCAAAAATGACTGCAAACCCTGGATAAAATCATTCAACTATCACCACCGTTTTGCGAATACCTGCCTAAATTATAAAGATTTATTTGTAGCAAAATCATAAATCGCCGTTTGTCTTAACTTGGCTCTCCGTTAGAAACCAATAAACTGTTTAATCAGATCAATTGTACACCAGTAATCGATCCGAAATCCAAGTATTAGCCAGTAACTTCTGCACTTCGTTGATTGAGATAAAGGTCGGTAAATTTGCTGGTTCATGCCTGTGCGACGTTTCGATTAGTTCTAGGCGATTTTATCAAGAATCTAAAACTGAGAATCGATGCATTTTTGAATAACCCACTTCATCATCCAGGTGATTTCGTCTTCTACAAAACGCTCATCAATAGACACAATCCGTAAAATCTTCGATCAGATAGCGTTTATCCTCGAGTGGCTGCATTATCAGCTGATTCAGTGTGGTTGTGGCTCCAATCTTTGTGAAAGCGTTGATCAGTTAGTGCGCATTCCCGGCATCCAAGCTTTTTTGACCAGATGCATGACTATGAATGTCCATTTCGGCTTTTGTGTTGAATTGCTCATCTTCGACCAAACAAAAGACAATCCAGTAAATATTTCCGGAATGAACATTTGAAAAACCGAATCACTTCCTGGTCCATCGGTTGCAACCGAAAAAAACAGTTTAGAGCCAACCATGCTAATTTTATATTCAAAAATGCTGCGGCTCTGTTACGACAAGGGGCGTTATATGTAATTAGAAAAATAGTGTTCTCGAGAAACTATGTGGTTGATATCGAACAACTAACTTAGGAATGACGCAGAATTCATCGATGTAATGTTTAACGATCATAATTGCAGGTTGGGTCTTCGCCATCTATAGCATGGATACATTGAGTGATCTGTTTGAGATACCAAGTGATTTTGCTACAGAGCTCTAAATTTCACTTAAATAATTCAACATCTCCAACATATTCTGCTTCTCTGCGATAGGTGATTGCGCATTGTCTTGGCAAATGATGCCGCATTTGACTGCTGTGTGTGCCTTCTTCACAAGAGTTCATCATCATCATCGTGCAGTGAGATACAGTGAAGCGAACTTCACCGATCGCTGCCAATCTGACAATGTACACCAATCAAGTGATAAAGCACAAGATGGAGAGGGATTAGGCCTAATTGGAGGGAGGCAAAGAAAGTGAACCTCTATGGTCAACATATGGAGTACACAATCTAAGTGTGCACACATCTTCTCAAGCATTCGGACATGATAAGAAATGACAACAAGAACGCCACTGCTGTCGGTTCGCTGCCGTATCCTTCATTGTCTCCAACCAGCCAGTTGCAGAGTCTTTCTGACCCCAACCTGGAAGACGGGAGACACCTATTCTACCTAATCGCTCTGTGCATTTCTTCGTGCCTCGTTTCCACATCATCTGTTGACCTCCAAGCGGTTTATTCCAACCTGGAGCGGCAACTGCAAGTAGAACGCAGTCCGGCAGATGATGGCTGGACGTGCGCTATACGTGTCCTAACCAACAAAGCGGACTAATCTGAATTCGATGGGATAACGAATTCTTCATCAAATCACTACCGAGTACGCGATGCCTCCTCTCAGAGTTGCTTACAAGCTCGCTCCATCCAAACCACGCCAAACTGCGTCAACGTCGATAGTCGAACACTTATAGACGACGAATCTCTTCCACACGCAGATTCAGGGTCTCGCAACCATAGAACAGAACTGACCGCACACTGGCGCAGTATATACGACCTTTCAGTTTCAACGGAACATCGCGTTTGCACCAGAGGTTTCACAGTCCTGCGTAAGCTGCTCGAGCCTTGGAAATGCGGGCGGTTATCTCCTTTGATGCGCTAACGTCGTTCGTCACGCAGCTACCTAAGTAGGTAAAACATTCCACAACAGCTAATTCTTGACCACCAAGCATCAGCGCTGAGGTAAACGACAGTCTTGTAGCATCACTTTGCACAAGAGTTATGTGATCAGTGTGCGGTGTGCGCGTCGTGCTAGGTGAAATGACATTAGTTGAGTGCGACATTGCATAGTTCAGGCTTACAGTATTACACATACAGTCGGTTTGGGTTGGCTAAGCAGTGTGAACATATTGGAAAATGCGACTTCTCCCGGTTGCGACATAGCCGAAGGTTGACTGTTCTGTCTGCCAGACTATCACTGGATCATGACCCACTAGACGTTTCCTTAACAATTTTAGTCAAAAGATAATTGCAAAAGGGCGAGCATTTACTGATAGCACCTGGAAAGTGCATGGACTAATGGAGAACCGTGTTATACCTATAGGGTTGCATACAGTCTGGATTATTTAAAAGTGAATGGCCTATGCAATGCTTCTCTTGTTCTGCTTAATACGGAATGAAAAACCAGTTCTTTCTCTGGCTTGCTTTCAAGAATGCCCCGATCACAAGTGAAATACCACTAAATTCATTCAATGAAGTATTGAACATTGCTCTCACTATGAACCGAATTGGTTTGGTTCATAAAAAGTGTAGGTTATCTATGTAGCACATAGATTCGTGCCGCAAACTGTTCATCTCTCTACCCGGTTTTTCTGGACCACAGGTTACGGAACAGCTGGCCGCCATCAAAGCTCAAATGCAATCTGGTCGGACGTCTTCCTGAAGGCATAATTTGTGATCGGTGTGTGTGGTCCTGTGAGCGTGCTGTGATATACGATTTTCTTTTTGCGTTCCATGTCCCCGTTCTCACCCTCCCTATAACGTTGTGCTGTTAGTTCTCTTTCTCATGTACCCATTTGTAGTGGATTCTTTAGCGAACATTGGCCTCTTTCTTGCGCGCACACAAACACGATAAGCATGTACGCTTGTCATCATATTTACTCATGCATAGTGATTTACGCCCCGCCCCGCTCATCGCTATCGTGAGATCGTTTTCTCTGGTGTATTCTGTCTTTTCATGGAGAATTTTCTACCTGATTCTTTTACATGTGGGTTTTTGTTCGACTGTTTCCCGTACCGGATTATATTTTTGTCTCAACCGTTTGTGCTGTCTGTCCAATCAGTCTTGTCTTGATAAACATATTCGAGCATACTAGCTGTCTGCATTTGCCTTCTTGCCTGTAGTCACATGAGCCCGATCCGGACTGATAAAGCCGCTGCCACTGAGTGGTCCCAAATTGCACAGCCGTGTACTGTACGGTTATAGAATCTCTTGAGAAGATTCTGTGATATGGATTGCATACTGGTGATCCGTCGAGTGACGCGCAAATCCCGAAGTCAACAGAAGACGAAATTGTCTTGAAATGCGATACTTTTGTGACAAATATGATTACGAATACAAGTTACAAACCTCGAATCGTGAGGCAATTTTGTGCTTGCGAGCCTACACTGCCAAAGCACATTCGAACGATAGTGCGTCATAAATACAAACTTGGAGATTAAATTATAGCACAGCAAGAGAAAGACAGCGTTTTACTGTGTCGAAAAGAGCCTTCAATGGCTGTCAAGGCGTTCAACTCAACGACTGTCTACACGTGCAGATCGATCGAGATCTACGGTCAGAATGAATAGGGAGAGAGACATACGCACGAGGGTCGGATGACCGACAATGAACCAATCAAATGGAAGAGAAGAGACAACCAATGGGATTAATGGCAATGAGTGGGTTCTGGCGTAGTGTGTGTGTACATCAATTCAGTCATGCGTGCGACCAACCGGTCACGTTGGTTTGTGAATCACGAAAGTAGATGCAGGTGGTCCAGTGTTCGTATCGGGGTCCAATGGACGAGAAAGAACGTGTCATCATATATCGATCTATGATGGGAAGGCTTAGTCAACTAAACAGCGGAGGTGACATGGGTCACTGGCAAGAGGGGGGGGGACAATCAATTCGATCAATAAACTCGTTGTTAGGCTCATAGATGTCGTGACACAATAAGATGGATAGAAAG
>UZAN01045760.1:17571-31398 GCA_900618425.1 Echinostoma caproni
ATTAAAAATATAAATCTTTTCAACATTCGTTGACCTCAGAATATTCCGATACTTTTTGATCTGACTTGCCTACTGCGCCGTGACTAAGGTTTGTGCGTCGAGGCTAAGGGACTACGGGTTTTTGGCTAAAGGATTACGGGTCGAGGCTAAAGGATTGTTGGTTTTGGCTAAAGCTTGATGGGAAAAGATGTAGTTCACCGGACCTATTTCTCCTCTGGTTCCTTTGCTGTCTAGACAAAAAATGCAGTTTTTTTAAATACGGTTTTCATCCCGTTAGTGAATGTTGAATGATTATATCGATTGGAATACTCATGAAGTTTGCTAGACCGTATGAACCACTTTTTACTTCAAAGGATTATGGTAATTCGCTAAAAACTTGGTCCACTTTGGAAAAATGAGGTGCTTTGTTGACTGAAATTAACCGTGGTGCAACCCGATATGAAAAACCAGTTCATATTTGAACAATCACGTGATATTTGTTGTGAATGCGTGCGTATTTGTGATTAGAGCAGTTACGCTAGATCAATCTGCAAGAAATATCTATGAACCAGAAAGGTAACCAAGATCAAAAGCGTACCATAGCATGGTAATAGTTCTGACACATGGTAGCAAATTGTCAAAGTACGAATGGACGAGGGGCGCATAAAAACGCCACAATTGATTCTATTGGTCATGTGACTGTGGTCAACATAATCTTGCCGATCGCTTGAGACATGTGCGCCGGCCGTTCACAGTCCGACGTATGTGCACCATTTTGTTCGAGAAAAATCAGTTGATCCAAAACAAACCCGGTCGTGACATCCGGACAAATCGCACGTAGCCCGGTCAAAATGAACAATTCGCCCGATCGATTTTTCTCTGTGACCCGTTTCTGATACAGATAATCGTATGCTTGCTCGAAGATTCTCTCGCCCATCTTTTCTATGCAGTACCTGTGCTCCCCGAGGGATAAAGAAGTGAGATAGGTGATTTGGGGAAGAATTCTTGATCAAATTGACAAAACAATGTCTCAACGACTATATCACACCTTTCATTAAATTGGATAAGCTAACACTTTCCGTTTCCTCTCAGTTAAAACCAATTTTGGGGTAACGAAGATGTCACTGTTGTTTCGTTTGAGTATTTTGAGAATATTGTACACTAACTTTTTGTGTAATAAGTACAATGAAATATGCATTGCGACAACTCTGATGCAGGTAGATCAACGAGTGTGTGGCGCTACCATGGACTCTTTGAGGGTTGATGTCTGTGGCGTATCGGAGACGCGAATCCAAGATCCTAGTACTGTAAGCCACTTAAGTGTACTGAGGTTCTTCCTCCGCACGTCAGTAGGCCAGCGGGCATTGTACTGAATAATACAACCGAAGTTGCACTACTCGATTGGATCCTGGTCAACAGTCACTTATGTGCGATGAAACTTCAAGAGTTTATCAACGTCTGTAAGGGAAGCAATACTTGACATGGTGTTTGTTCATCATTTCAGCGTATGCATCGACCAACTGCAGTTCGGACGCACAAAAGGACGAGGTTTATGATGAATTCACCGAACTCATTCGGTTGGGCTGAACCTCCGATATAGTTGTTCTCGCAGGCGATTTTAACGCTCAAGTTGGAAAACTGAGCGCATCGGAAGCTTGCCTAGGCGGTCATTGTGCTCTGCCTTGCTAGCGAACGGATAATGGAGATCGACTTCTTCAGTTCTGCGCAGATCATCATCTGTTCCCATCCAACACCAATTTCCGACACAGCTCTCAACGGCCAGCAACGTGGCGCTCAAATTCAACTGGCACGCTAACTCAGACCTATCAGTAAGCAGTAAGCTACCGTTGGCGTGGCTCAGTACAAAATTACAGATCCTATCGGACGACCTGCGTTAAATCTGATCACTCATTAGTTTCGATGCAGTTCACTCTCCAACTCACTGATCTCCGAAAACCCCACCAAACTCGATTGGCAGATCATCGTTTATCTGACCCAGCCTTTCGTGCCCGTTTTGAATCAGAGCTAAACGCACAACGGGGTGGTAGTGTAGATGAACAGTGGGATCAGATTAGATGAGCAATGCACTCCGCAGTGAGGGTTGCTTGTGGATTTGAAGCAATAACCTTCCCAAGGCATTGGATATCCGATCAGTCAATAGCACTGATGGAGAACAATTGGCAAATCCCGACCGACCGGGATCAAGGCAGGGGTAGGTGGCATCCGCAACGTCAACTCAAGAAGATCCTCAATAAAGACCGTGAGAACTGGTGGATGACGGTAACTGGTGAAATGCAAGTAGCAGCTGTATCAGGGAATAGTCTGTTGTGGCCTGCAGTGGAATAAAACGTTTACCGCACATCACGCGACCGATCGTTGCAGCCTGCCTCAAGATACACGTACGCACCTCATGCGGACTTCCACTGCTAAAAGGTCGATCCGCCTCAGCGAATCAGAGGTCAGCGTCGACCTGTCCGCATTGATTGGTTCGTTGACTGCCCAACGTGATGGCCTACTCCTTTTGGTAACGGTTGCACCAGTTTGTGCCTGCCTGTCTGCGAATTGACGCACTGCTTGCTCACCGGCTACGTTTGCAATTACATACTGGAAATAGACTAACTACTTAATTCACTACTTGCGTACTTATTGACTTATACGGGATACAACATAGTCAAAGACTGTTCCAACTGATACGCAATACGGGAGGTCGGCGAATCACAGTTAGTGAAACAATCTGCCAAAAGGGGACAAGCTATTCACAATAAGGAACAAGGGCTTGACTGATGGGTGGAGTACTTCAACGAACAGTTCAGCTGGTTAGGTTTATACGAAACCCGTAATTATTGAGCTTCGATCGTGGTAACTGTGTCCAATGTGTCAGTGTTAATAAACTGATGATAGTAATGGGGTGCACTTCTGTGAACGGTTTTTATTACCTTTGGCCTGCTGATATATCCACTTCTCATGTACATAGTTCACTTTAAGTGAAGATACGGAAGGTGAGAATTAACTTTTTTGATTTATTTCAGGGCTTGTGAATGCAAAACAATATACCGTTTGTGTTACAATTGAGATTTTTACTCACAGGAGTATCGCACGGTTTGACGATACGAGCATATCGTTTTAACCTTAATCAATCAACATGCGGTGCAGCGTTAGACCTCCATACAGTCTCCTCTCCTAACCAAGCTTTTGCAACATCAATATTTGTGGAAATTAAAGTCTTTCAGCATTCGTTGATTTCAGAATATTCCGGCACTTTTTTATCTGACTCGCTTAAAGCGGTGTGACCCAATTTTGTGCGTCGAAACTAAAGAACTACGGGTCGTAGCCACAGCACTGTGGGTTTTGGTGTAGTGTTAATTTCAATCACCTCGTTGTGGACATCTGACGAATGAATTAGATTTGTATGGATCCTTCGATTATATTGTTTTAATAATATCATCTCCCTCTTTTACGGTAAATTCTACAGGCGATAAGTGTACCCATAGTTGAGAAGTAATGATTCACATATAAAGCCTACAATCGCGTAACAACGGTGGCCTTTGTCTGAACAGACTATTAACAAAAAGACAGTTGCTGAAGTTCATTCTTTTATGCCACGCACCAAACGAACCGATACAGATACCCAGTCACACCATCCGATGTCTCGAACCGTTAACCATACTATAGTCTCGAATTCCATCTACGGGCAATTTATCTGATACAATCTACATAACCAGGTCCATTTGAGGACCCAAACCATTTATGGAAACGTTTATACCTTTCATTTGCCCTCGGCCCTTTTCAAATCGTCGTGGTAAATAGTACTTTTGAGATCAACTCACCCACAGAAATACGGGGGAAACGACCAAAGGACTGTTCCCTACTCATTCGCGCAAAACGGCATCTCGGTCCACTTCATTCGTTCCCAAATCATTAGAGCACGTCATGCGGTAACTTGGTAATGATGTATACTTCCACATGATCTACCAATCACCCACTCACTGTTCAATGCGAGATGAAGACTATTTTGCGTCATTTCAACCCAAAAACAGTTAATGGAACATGGCCGGAAATTTGATCAGATGAATATGTGAATGTGAACGTAGCGTTTGAAGTGTACACCCGAACTCACTTGCGCATCCGGGTGATGGTTTGCTTGTGCGTTGTCCGGTCTGATTGAAGCGGTGCAGTGAGAGTATCCTCGTCCGAAACAAATGCCTCGTCTGTATTTACGAAAGTGAGCGAAAATCACAGATTGGTAACAGAACTAGCTCTTTCTCACCTACACACATACGCACGCACACACACAAACATACACACGTGAATAACCGCGATGACGAAGTTTTAGTGGAGTGGAGCAATAGCATTGTACGGCTAAAAGCAGAGTAAGCAGCTTGTAAATCCGTGCATCCATCAGTGCAAATCTCTTTCGCGTTATCTCCTCGACGGAAATAATTATCGGTACGTTAGACATTAGATTTGTTCATATTGATAGTAACATGTTAGTTACCAAAATAAAACAACATAATATGATGTTCGAAAATCCATCTACACCCTGAATTCTTACGTTCGTCGGTATCGAGCAAGAAAACTGATCAATAAGTAAAAAGGCTAGTTGATGAGTAAATAAGTTATTTGGTTAGTTAGTACGCGTGTGGGTAATTGTGTACGGATTCCGTGTACAATCCAATTGTTCCGTTGGATGAAGTAAACTGTATAACTTACTTAGCGACCTACGAACTTACCTACCTACTTACCCGCTTACTTACTTACTCACTTACTTGGCCACTTATTTCCTTACTTTCTTACTTACCTAATTAATTAACTACTTACTTACTTACTTGCTTACTTAATTAATTACTTGCCTACTTACTTACTTAACTAATTACTGGCCTACTACGAAATTAAACATTTTAATGACATGTGGCTAATAGAAGCAGTGACATAAGTGGCTATTATATCAGATATGTTGCGTCTGATGTGGGGCAATAGCATATTCATTGCCGTGAATGAGGCTGGAAAAACGAAGCATTGAGAAGAACAAATGTGATGAAAATCAGGATGTTGCACGGGTTCGGTCAATACCTGTACTTACCCACTTACTTACTTACTTACTTAACTACTTAACCACTTACTAGTTACTTGCTTACTTACTCATTTTAATAGCGCTTGCAAACTATACAACAAATGAATGCGATATAAATTGCGGTGATCAAAAATAAAGAGCACTGAACAGCTATTTCGTCCTGTTTGGGACGACTCTTCAGTAGGGCGTACCAAACCGGTTTCTTGGGGATCCTATTGGTTCACTAGTTCATCGGGTAACTAAATCTGTCAATGCTTACTTTCACAAGTAACGTTTCCCATTCTCAACACCCCCCCCCCTCTTATTACGTGCTTTTAGCCACCAAGCAGCTTCCTCCACTGAATATCTACTGAGGTTTGTCAACTCTAGGAAGAAAGGAAGTATTCTCTCTCCCATTGTCTACATTTTTTACTAAGTAATTAAGTAAGTCAGTGATTAAATATTAGTAAACCAACATCATTCAACCAGCAAGTGTCGACTCAACTTTAAAATCTGAAGTAAATGGAGGAATTCGAAAACAGTGTTACTGAGTGTTTACGGTCAACAGGGAGAAGTTCCTTTTCAATATTTTAATTCCTAATACCTAAATATAGACTGTTTCACGACTATTTAAAATGCATGATGAGCTAGGGAACTGATAGGATCCCAAGTGGATCTGTTTAGTTTGATGGGAAAATGAAGGGAGTCCCCGGGATCGTTACAGGAAGAAATAAGCTATCATCTTCCCGATCTTGATGATACGCATTCAGTGGGCGTAGTAATTAACTAAATAAAATATTTACATATTATTTAGCTTTCTTACTTATTGATCAGTTTTCTTGCTCGATACAGACAGACTTAGGAATTCAGGGTGTAAATGGGTTTTCGATCATAATATTGTGTTGTTTCACAGCTCAATACTGGCACCTGATTGGCTGAGCTCAATCGATCGTACAACACAGTCAGTCTACGTCATGTATGCGCGTATATGTGTGTGGCACCAGGCAGCATAGGTCAAGTAATCAATAATGCTTTAGGCCTGTACCATAAAGATTTCAGTCAGCTGCAGACCATAACAGAAAAGTGAAGTTCCATGGTCAACAAACGGTCAAAGTCATAGTTTTATTATGAGCGATTTAATAAACCTAAAGCTTATCATGCATTTTATCATTTTTATCATACATTTTTAGAGAATATTTTGAATAACTTCACAAAGAGAAAATAATAATAATAATAAAAACATGCATCACGGATATGGAAATTTCAAGAGTTCCAATGATTTATCAAGTTGCGATTTAAATAGTTCAATTGCAAGAACACACTACATCGGACGGAAGAGAATTCCATACACACACTCTGACTGAAAACGAGTGAGGTGGCTGTTCTGGGTCTTCAGCTTTAGTGGATGTCCCCTGAGGTGATCTTTTTGACATAAAGTTAGCATAGAACGGCAAGGGTGGTTGGGTTGATGCAGTATGTGACATGCCAAGATTAGGTCCCCCCGAAGTCGGCGAAATTGAGATGAGTAGTCCCAATATTTGCAGTGTTTCGGAGCGTGTCTTGATATATAGACCTTTTACCAATTCAGTTGCCAGACTTTGCGGGCGTTCTAGAGCTTTCTTGTCGCGATTTAACCATGGGTTCCATACTTGAACGGAGTACTCTGTGTGTGACCGAACGAACGATGATAGCAAGTGGGGGAACAATGCTCTTTCGAACTGCCCGAAAACACGTCTGAGTAGTCCAACTTGCTTGATAGCCATGGATGATGCTCTGGTACAGTACGTGGAACATCCTACGTCCTCCTGTACCATAACTACCAAATCCCTTTAATCAGTGGCATGCGGTAGTATTTGGTTCCCCAGAACAAGGGAGAAATGAGTCTCGTGCCGCATGGAAATAACTCTGCATTTGGAAGCGTTTAACTCGATGTCATTGGTGATTGACCATCGGTGGGCTGCATTGATCGTTTGTTGGAGTGCTATATAATCCTCTGGATGTGTTACAGTTCTCCAGATCTTAGCGTCGTCCGCAAATAGTAGTATATTAGGCCCACGGACATGTGGCAAGAAAAAGACGAGGCCCCAGTTTGGATCCTTTAGGAGACCCTAGCCTTTTATAAATTTGATCTTCCGGATACAAAGAAAAAAATTGCGACCTCATGAGGAGTCGATGGGATCTACTTTTATCCAAAGAGATTTCAATTCGTTTGACTAATGCCTTCAGTAATATGGGCATTCATGAATGAGTGAGATTCAACAATTGCGAAGGGTTCAAACGCTATGGATGACCACAACAATCCGTCGAAGTTGTTTGAAAATTATCAGGCACACACCACATTGCAACAGTAAACTTTATTTGCGTTAAATTTAGGTGTTTTCTGTTTGCTAAGTCATTTTGATTACTTCGCAAGTGATTAATCGTGGAAGCAGCTGTTTCAACCAATTTGTTATGGGTCGTGCTCAGCAGAATGCATATTACTAATCAGCTCTTGTGACGATTCGAACCCGGACATGTGCAGAGTGTAAAGAGTTCTACACGTTAGCACATGAGACTACCCAAGACTGTGGCCAGTGCGTAATGTGATGAATTGTGATGAATTGATATCCAAATAATATCAAACATTTGTCAGACATCAGTTACTTTTTTCTACAATTCAACTGTATTTCACATTTTTCATCTCAGCATTATATAATATTGTATTGTAATGGCTTGTGCAAGCAACTCTGTCTACATCTCAGCCAAAAATGTGTTAATTGTTACAACAGGATAGAAGAATTAAAGCTGATATACGACAATGATAAAACTTAAACAGAAGTTCATCGTTGTAGGTGCAAAATTAGTTCTTTTCGGATCTTCATCTTATCAGTTAGAATACGAGCCAGATAGGGTACCGTTGAATCGCGATAAAGGTTTATCCGGGAGCGTAAACAGTCATAGTTGGATCGGATTGTAGCGTGGGAACGGCAAACAGATGGATGAAGATTGAGGGGATGACCGCGGTCTTTCAGTATCTTACGGGCGAAATTCTCACATGAAGTAATATGAAAATCACCCAGTTTTGTGAATAAAACGATCAAGGGAATAAGAGAAACAAGGCTGGTAATTACCAAACCGCGACAAACAGGAATGAATTCCATTCCAGGTAGCTCCGGTAAAATAACCGGCGAACAATAAATTATGACACGAAGAGTGCATACAAAAGAACATATAGTTGCATGCTTCGCTCTTAATTATCGTAGTTTGCGAATCTGGAAGGATAAGCGACGCGGTCTACTAACATTGGTTATCACATAAGAGAACCACCGTAAATTGTTCTCTATGGCGACTCCCAGTTATTTGGTGGTGTGTTCTGGTGATGACTGAGGGTTCCAATGGATACTCGGATGGGAAAAGGCTAAAAAACCTTTTGAAACATTTAGAAACATTCAAATGAGAACCGGATTTGTTCGAGAATATTTGCACTTGTAATAACCTGTCAGAAAATGATTCTGTCAGAGTGGTGTAAAATGGCTGTTGAATAAATTCTGCCTTAAATTAACATTCTCTACATGCACACACTCCGCATCACTGTCCTATTCTCCATCTTCCTATTTTTACCCATGTATTGTTGATCCCATTCCGTCTTTTTTCAAACCGAATAGTGCCACAGTTTGAGTAGCGTTTTTGTAGAAGAAGCCCATTTGTTGAAAGACATCGTCTTCCGGTTATTTTCTGAGCGTCACTCTACGTGGATCGTTATAACCTGTGAAGTCAACAATGGCTTGACATAAGGCCACAGTATCAGCATGTTTAAAGGTATTGGTTGGCGAGATAGAGGATAAGTCGGGGAGGAATTTTGAAAATAAGATTGGGGAGCACAGTACCCTGGAGGACTCCAGAATTATTCATTAACGGTATTGAAACAGTGATATTCGCTTTCTTTCTTTGAATCCTTCCTGTGAAATAGTTTTTCAACCACAACAATAAAGTAGTGGAGCAACCGAATAACTGAGGAGGATAAGAGGTTGTGGAATGGACTCAAAAACGGAAGAATAATTAAGTAAAATACAACGAACGGAGTTTTGGAAATCATCGGAAGATAATAAAGTGTACCATTGAAGATACAGCGTTCAAAGTACATCTCTTTGGTTTATAGGCAGACTGAAGAGGATCGATGGGAACATCAATACCAGACTGCAAGAAGGTGAAAATACAGCGCTCTGCTAGTTTAAGTTCATTGGAAGTGATGGCGATGGGAAGAAAGCGTTTAGATAAAATGCTAGATGAAGAGGATTTAGGAATGGGAACAATGGTGATCCCTTGCCATAACCGTCTTTCAGCTCCCAGAACTTGCTTTGCAAATGGAAGCATTCAGTCTTTTGATCTCTGCCCTGAATTACAGCGTAAGCTGTTTGACAGTGGCTGTTTGACAGTGGCTGTTTGACAGTGGCTGTTTGATGCATCTTAAAAGCTAGTTCTTTTTCTCTTCCATTCGCTTTTAGCCGCGGAGGGCATACTCTGCCAGTGTGAACAAAAACTGTTTCCATAGGACAGCACACATTGAAAATCACATTAGCTGTTTCTACAAAATGGTCAACATAACAGAGAGATTGTTGAACGGAAAACTGGCCTTGTGAAGTGACACTTCACAAGCACTGATGATGTCACCTCGGCTGGTGATGAAACGTTTGCAAACAAATTGCCAAGCTCGGCGAACAGGCGAAATGGAAAAGCGGGGTCTGCCAACTGGAAGTAAACTTTTCGTCTATGGCATAGGAGACCGTGGTTGCTAATGCAGATCGTTGCTCATCAACATTGTGATGAGAGTGCAGATGCATATTTTAAGTAACTCGAAGTTATTCTAATGCGTGTTATAACTACATTTGCCATCATAAAAAGCTTTAGTTCGGCATGCCGGAAGTCCTGGTTTCAGATAACGGCCCACAGTTCACATCTTCACAATTCGTTGTGTTCTGTTCTTCAAATAGCATCCGCTTTGTTCGTACTTCAGTGTAACCCCCGCAATCGAACGGCCATGTAGAATGATTAGTTTAAACGTTTAAACGTTCCGTGATCAAGTCATAAGGGACGGTGAATTACAACAGTCCATTGATGCGTTTCTCCCCATTCACCACCCGACTCCCAACCCAGTTACCCCAGAACAGAAACCCCCGGCCAAACAGTTTCTACGCCCACGAATGAGGCTAGTTCTCGACGCCTTGATTTCGAGCACTCAAGATATTTCAGAATCACGCACCGCTAAAAATATTAACGTCATATTCTGAAAGTTTAAGACAATAGATCATGTTTATGTACAGAATTTTCGAAATGGATTGCTGGGCTGGATTCCTGGAGAGATTATGAGACGAGATGGATTGGTCGCATATCAAGTCGGAGTCGGACATTTCATATGAACTAGACATATCAGCCACCACAAACCTAGGACCGGGCGACAAGACCTAACGAAACGCTCCTCTGATTGCATACCCACGTATTTAATGATGGACCACCGGATTAAAAACAGAATTCCGGCAGACTTCCGCACTGAAATCAAGGCACCTAGTCAACCCGATCGACGACACTGTGATGATCGTGTAACGAGTACGCACGCACCACGGTACAGCTTCCAGGTAATCATTCAAGAAACGGAATAACCGACCAATCCTGTGGTCTCAACTGGTACCAACCGGATTGGCTGAACGTAAGAAGGCAAACAAATAAACCATATTGTTTTCCATTGGACATTGAAAAATCGAACAATGATTCTTTGATGCTTGTGATATATAGTTGCATGATTTTCTCAGTAGAACTAACTGTATCCACTGCTCGTCTTGGTTCTAGCTGACTGCGTGGGTTTTCCGTCCGAATCCGAGTTTGTGCTATTCGGATTTCGATTCCTATTCTGAATACTACAGACACTCAGCTGGAACTCAAGCTCCAATACACCAGCTGATCATCAACCCCAAGAATAAAAATTGTGAGTCGACAGGGGTGTGTTTGATTTCACCTTTTGAAAAGAGGGAGGTGTGATGAGAGCTCCAACCATGCAGCTACTCACTCACATCGGACGTCACGTGACCGGATTTTATCGCTATCAACGTAACCGATATTGACAGTCCTGATGATTATTGATCTGTATTTCACTCGTTGACATCGCAAATAGTGTTGACACAATTACAGAGAGCTCACTCAGTGAGTGATTGGTATGACTGGTAATGGTGGCGCATTGGTTTAGTCGATGTCCCCGGCGTGCTTGGAACCTTTGGTCCGAGGTTCGAACCCCGCCAACCGTGACCCAACTTTAGTGGTAGGCAGCTTTACTGTCATTCGGTTCAATACCAAGCCTAACCTAGCGGGGCCTTATGTGGTTCGCCACTCCAAGTCCCGCGGCTTAGGTTGCACGTTTCCATCACTGAACATCAGGTCTTCGTGACTATGGGGCTTACTCCGTCTGCTGTTTATCTCACCAAGGTGTGTAATTAAAAAATCAGGGACGTACTGTTACAGCAGACATGTCCAGCTCTCTGTCAACGCTTACCTTCAGGTTTCTGTTGCAAAGCTAATTTCATGCAGTCAATCACTTTCTGGAAAGTATCCTCCGCTGTGATCGATTCACACTCATCGCTAGACAATTCGTCCTCATCAGGTTGATTATCCATATCACTCGGCTGATTTGTGACTGTACCATTTCCGATCACTTGATTCGCACCGGGGACAGTTCTGCGAATCGCGCGTGATTCTTGTAAAGGGTACGATGGATAGACAGTGTCTTCCAGATCGGCCTCATCCCACGTACCTGATGGGGATAACATAATGAAAGTAAGAAATACGGCTAACAAAAACATCGTTTCAACAACAATGATGATGATAATAAAAGGCAGGTAGTAAACCAATGTGTTGTGTTTTTTGAGTAGTGAACGCAGTCTCCATATAAATGGACCGAATTCTAGTCGATAGATCGCTATAGCCTGTACCACTGAAGGGATATTTGGAAAACAGTGGTTTCCATACAAAGAGTCAAATTTCAATTATTACAACAGATATGGTATATATGTGTTCCATCCTCCAACTCTCCCAAAAAAATATTACGTCACAATATCATCTCCAGGTTTCACAACGGCCGATCATATGGAATCCAGGTTATTTCGGTTATAAATAGAAGCCATTCCGTATCGAAAGGGATGAACATCTTGGAACAATGCACACATTCACGGTGCTAAAGCCCTTCATGATATACTGAAAATTTGCGCCACAAAGATGTATCGAGAGATGAAACGAAAACCGGCTTATACAAAAGGCAGAACTGCTAAACTTTCTGGGTGGAGAAAAAGGTAAATGATCATTCAAACAAACAACTTTCATCAGAGCGTTTCGACATCTTATACGGACCGATAACCAACAACCAGGATGAAATATGCATCGATGCTAACCAAACCAGCCAGATAGGAAACGCAATAAGAAATAGAACGAAAAACAAGCGAAACACAAACAACACCGAGGATACAAAATAATTAAAGATTTTATCACTGAACCACAATATATCAAAGGGCAGAAGATAAAACAAAAACCCGAACCGGGCAACGAAACACAAACAACACACATGAAAAACTGAAACATCAGAGCATATTTCCCCGTCGAATGTGCAAGATTTCACACGGCTCAAAAAGATAAAGAAACAGCGCCAGCACACTTCAGAAACCAAAAACAACAACGGAAATGTTTAAAACAAACACCCAATTACCATCAATATCGGAGAGCAGATTGGGCAACAATGGTCGATCAAGAATATCGAGAGAGTTCTGCAGTCGTCCGACTGCACAGCAGACCACACCACACCACACCACAGCACAGCACAGCACAACACTGCACTGCACAGCACAGCACAGCACAACACTGCACTGCACTGCACTGCACTGCACTGCACTGCACTCCAGCCAGTTCGTCTTACACTTGCGCTGTGTATCGAGCTGAACTTATTTTCAGTGATCAAGAGAAGAAACGGCATCAAGTGTGGAGCGTGGAGAGCGATGGGCAAATTGAGGCCAGGCATTATTCGCTCGAGACTTCAAATGTAGTCTATGGACCAGAGCGAGCTGTAAGTCCTCTGTATCGATAGCCAGGACCGCAGTCCTCGCTATCGGTTGAAGGTAAGTAAGTATGAAATAACCCAGGTCCGGGGTGAAATGTCCTGGAAAATGCCCAGGTGACCGAGGCTTTTTCGTGCGTTTCACGTGCTGTTTTCGTGCTATCTAGCAAAAAAGACCCGACATTTTGTAAAGTTAAGGCTGTCTGACTACCGTTTCTCACCCAAAGCAGTCGGGATTTTCGTGCTTTCTACGTGGGTTTTTCGATGCTTTTTGCTAGCACGGTAGTTGAAGGTCTCTCGCTCTCTCCCTGTTATTCTATCGATGTGCTACCATGTCCGTATTCTCTTCTATCCTGTTGCATTTTCTCACTTGAGCCAGCTGACCCAACACTTTGCTGTTCGGTTAGAATGACAACTTCATGTGCTAACAGCGTTAGTTAGTTCCATTGGATAGATGAAAGAAGAGCGAAAATGCGATCACTTTAGCAACTCCAAATCACTGCTAGTGTAAGAAGGGAACAAGTTTGCACGGGAATTGATAACAGGTGAAGGGCCAGCTGGGCAGGAGAACTAGGGTTGGCCCAAGTGATTCGTCTCAATGGGCTGCGGTCGTCGACGCTTGGGGGAATGTGTCCTGTGCACAGAATGATGCTTGTAAGTTTGAGCGCAGATGCGCGCCATGCCAGTTGGGTTGCGCGTACGGCTGATAAATGTGTGTGTGTGTGTGTGT
>UZAN01045761.1:10319-31392 GCA_900618425.1 Echinostoma caproni
AGAATATAGCTTAAAACCAGAATGTGTCACCTTAATTGGTGGAGTTTGCTAGATAGAACCTGTGAAGTACCCCATAAGTGTTAGGAAAGGAGAGTAAAAGTTTAGCGTTGATATTAGTGTTCAACGAAGTCTGATGCCAAATGCTCTCAGAATCAGAAAACCTTACTACGATACTCTGTATATCAGTAAACAGTCCGACAAAGCAGGAAGTCGAATATTTCATACTACTTCAATGGCTTATTATTGTATGCGGTTTTTTCTAAGGTAGATGGATGCTAAAAGTGATGTTTGATCAAGTGGCTTGCTATTCCCCAATCCACTCTCTTTGAATTGGAATGATTCTGTATAATGAAATCAAATGCAAGCATTTTCACCAAGATTAAAATGGAAGTTATAATTCGAACAGACATTGCTACAGCCCATATAACACATAGATATTATCATCAATTCTATCCGTTCACGAGATACATTTTTTCATCTGAAATTTTAAACCAGATGGGTAAGCTCTCTATAACAACAACCCCCAATTTCATCTGGTATCCTCGATAATTTGTCTAATCCAGAACATTTATGGTGTTTCAGCCCTTGGGGCTTGTGTCAGATCTCTAACTTTGTAGGGTATCCAGCGAAAGATACTGATTTTTAATTGTTCTAGGCTGAATTCCCAACGCTGATGAAGACTGTATATTTGACTGCCTTTCAGTTAACTCAGTGTTTCACTAACGTATCGTCCTGACGGTGTCTGTGATTGAGATGAGTCGGCTCAGCCGTCTGGTGTTTCCGATGTACCAGCTGACTCCATCTCGGCAAGCTTTTTCCCCAGAGTAATCCGATTGATGATCATGTTTAGCACATCGTGACCAAATAATGTTAGAAATGTATCGAAAAATCTATGCGTCATATGTTGTTTTGTTTTATTGATTGTTTGATTGTAAAACCTGCCTTGAGAAAGGTTACCCCCGGTAACCGAAACGTCGGCGAATATAATTCTCTACCGACATCGCTGGGTTATTAACACTAAAACATTCACAACTGACTCCATCTCCTTTGCAAGTAGTGCCCACCAGTTTTATTATTCCACCCTTAGAGGTGTATGGAGCGATTCATTGACTTGACTTGATTTGACTAATGAAGAAAGAAAGGCCGTACACTGTACTCGCCATTGATAATTGGGTACCAATTATGAGATAAACTGTTGAATGCTTCCATTATTTTCCCTTTTTTCCATGTAAATCCTTATATTTTACCATATAGTCATATTCATTGTGTTGTAATGGCATGATTCAGACACTGTAAACGAGTTTCTTTGCTAATTTGTGTTCTCATTATGAGCTGTGCGGAACTGCTTAAACAGTTGCACATATCTATCTATAGAATGGGTTTCATACGGACCCGCTCTTTGTCTTTCCGAATAAGATTAAGCAACTCGATACGATTATCAGAGGAAGGGTGAGTGACACTAACTCAGGGCTGGGGACAACGGTCACCGGAGAGGGAGGGAGATTAGCAAATTCGGTGGGGGAGTAACGAAATGGGGTCCAGCGTGGCAAACGAAAAGTGCATGTCAGGTGATCAATAGGACGCATGAACTAAAACAACAAAAATGAGTGAGAGATGACTAAACAGATTTGTGGATGAAAACGATTGGAGGGTGGTGAACACTTTCAATACCCAGTTCGGATTGAAAACGTTTCATCCAATTCATAGAGGTATCTGAACCTCTGGTTGGGAGAATGCTACTCACACCGTCTTGGCTGTAATAAAATAAAGTTGGTAGCATGAAGTGTTAACTGCGACTGACAGGAATTCGTTACGAAATGGAATAACGTTTTGCGATCCAAGGCTTTTGAGTGATAATGCCCTTTTTCATCACCAAAATAGCCCGCATTATCACATTCCAGTAGACGGCACTGATGTGTGGTGGAGCACATCTTATTTTATGAAATTATTTACCGCCAATGAGAAAAACCAGTTTGTTCAAAACACAACAGTGGGAACTGAAGAGGTCATGAAGCACAATACCTACCCCACCTTAACCATACATACACTCACGGTTTTACCCTACCAAAAGGGCAATATTTTGATCAAAAACGACAAGACAACCCACAATTCAGGTTTTTAAAAAGAATTACACGTTATGTTTTCTGATTGCATGTTAGCTTAACCCAAGTAAATACTACCGACTTGAAATCAGCATACTTGAAAACGGTGTATCGCCACCACACGCAGAGGATATAGACTTAGCAAAGATATGTTTTCTGGGTGGATGAGTATGCACGCGTGGATACAGAATTTATAAGACGCGTGCCTCAACAAAGAGGGAACAGACAGTCACAACGAAAGGGTATTCAGTTAGGGCTCAAGTCCATTGTGCATTCAGAGTTGCAGAACGAAATGGAAAAGTGTGATATAATGGAGGAAGGAACACGGGCGTGCGTTCAAGTCGATGCCCGTATTCAGAACTTGTGCGTAAAGTTGACATGTGTTTATATAAATAATTGTGCAACGGATGTTTGAATTGGGCTAAATGTTTCGTTCATAGGCTTGAAAATGTTGTGAAATGCCGATTTGGCTAAGTCAGGTGTGAGATAAGCCGCTGCATGAATGTCAAATCAGCTATAAATCTTTGGATATTATCTCAGGAACTATAACCACAATGGCTTATACAAGGCGGGACCAAGTGCGAAACGCTTAAACGGATGTGGACGCATAGAACAGGAGTGGGGGAGAACTATTCCTCCAAGGTTGTATGCACCCCTGGAAGAACTTGGTATTTCCAACAAGTTAAGTTTACCAACAACATTTAATGATGGGTACGATTTTGGGTCATTGATATTCGTTGTTATGTCAACTAGAAGATGCTGTGTGTACAATGAAACAGTAATATCATAGTGATGGGGTAGTGATGTGACAAATGACCCTTGGAGGTTCTATTTTCGAAACATACATACCGTATGCCGAAAAGAAGGAAAGAGTGTAACTTATGTAAGCATGTATGTATGTACGTATATATGAATGTGCAACTTACGAGAACACAACTTAAGAAAACAAGCTTATTTTAGGTGCCGCGTCAAATGGCAAATACAGTACAGCGTATAATATATTAAGCAAGTGTTGAGACGATCCACAAATGTATGAAGGAAGTTTGAGTTTGTAAAGAAATTATTCATATTTGATATTTGGTATGTTTGTTGTGTTGTGTGTGTGTGATAAAGGGGGTACACAGTTTCCATCTCCTGGTCCTTGTTTATCCTTGGTTAAGTCAGCTAGGGTCTTGCTCCTTGATGATGAAATCTAGGGCGGTGGTTTCCCGGTGGAAAAATCATCAAATTGTCACCCCATCACCGCTTGTTGTGTAGCAGCAGTATTTCCAACTTCCTGAAAATTATGCAATTGTGTATTCAATGAGAAAAGTGAATATAAAGAAAGAAAGATATCTCACCATTGAACCCACATTACCTGCTCTACATGAACGGGTGAATTGAGAATCATAAACCGAAGTCACTTCAATGGGAAATAGGTCCATGGCCTGCAAAAAGCGAATACATTTGGACGTGAACATAATGCGAGGTTCGGCCACAAAGTACGCAAATTTCACGTATGGCTGCATTAACCTACTAATTATCTCAGTGAGTGTTTTTATTCTGAATAAAATGGAGAGATAGACGATCCTCTATACATACACACAAACACTTTGAACTGCGTCGACAACGGCCAATCGTGACGAGCTTTTAGAAGGGTCCGTTACCGCGCAAACAACCAAGTTACTGCTGTGAAAACCAGACCACTTGTTGTTCTGACAGAGTTGAATGGAAACACCGTGGCACAGGGAATGTACCGGTACGACAACTTGCGCTAATGCATAAAGTAACAAGAACCTGCCATGCGCAATACCGTACAAAAGGATCTAAAAATAACAGTGAAATCCCTCTTTCTCTCAGTTTTTGGCAACCGTGTAAAAAGGGATATATCAGTTCGTTGATACTGAGATAACAATATGAACATTCAGGTGGAATAAACAGGATAACGATGTTCGGTAAATGAGAGATAGTGTTTGTATTTCGCCGTAGAACCGATCACGCCTCAACGCCAATTGCCAGAATTGCACCATGTCCTTCCTAACTCCGATCCCCCCGTAGACGTGTCTCCTATAACCACCACCTGTCTCATCTCGAAATAATTTTGCTCTGTTAAGCCAGTTGATATAGCTCCGAACCAAAGCTTGTTAGCTTGTGTTCAAATGATCGCAAAAGCGAGTGTATGTTTTACAATTGCCTGAGTACATGTGCAATTTGAGTGTAAAGTTAAAGTCAGTGACAATGCAAAGCTTTCTTCGCTTGATTCGGTCTCTACAGGACATTCGATGCAAGAAAGCTGCAAATGGAACAACCCGCTGTATAGATGGAAGAACTAACTGAAGTTCTATATTAGTCAAAACCCGAAATATTATCGCAACTTTGATATTTTTTGTTCTGTCCACAAAGAAATTGGTATACCAATTTTTGTTATCCTATCCTAATTTTAGGTAGTAATTCAAATTATTAATTACTCGAAAAACCGATCAAACGTGACAGGTGCTCTCAGCTGAAAATAATTCAATCAGATGAATGCAAGTGTGAAAAGTTTTGGAATTCATGCAGAAACTATCACACTCACACACACAACACTGAGAGCAAGCTGATCCCTCTCACACACCTGTTCAATTATTACGGATCAGTGCACTTTTCATGCGGTTTCGAGGCCAAATTGCGGAAATTGCCTCCTTTTCACTATGTCCCCGATGATGAAAATTTAGAAAACCACAATCACTCCGTGGAATATCATTTGTTTTCACACCATTCGGGTAAATTAACGGCAGGTCGCCTCGTGGATGCGAAAACAGGCAAGCAGCAACGTGAGATAAACGTAGCAAAGCAAGAACGTAAACTACCCTTCAACGTAGCAGGGTTTCCGTCTTCCAGTTGCCGAATCAGTAGGGCATTCGACGTGTGGTGTGAGTGGGCCCTTTCCGAAAATGTATTCATCCTTCTGAGTAATTTCAGTGGAGTGTGCTATCATTTTGATAACATGACAGTACACAATCGCCTATTAGATAAAATGGAATCACCTTTGGGCTTTATACTGAGTTACGCTACCTGCACTACCAGGAGATTGAGCAGCGCCGGTTGGAGCAGATCACCTACATTCGTTTCACCCAATGGAGTGAACGAAATGTTTGGTTGAATAATGTTATTCAAAGAGTATTCCTGTTTATTCTCACCTCATGGGGGCTGGGGGTTTCAAACGTGCTCGGTTCAGTTATATAACTGAACCATACCGTTAACACAAGCACAATAGCTAATAATACAGTCAACGTAATGCGTCACGGCTTGAATTGAGATGGGCAGTCTGCAATGGTAATTTATTTCGCATTTTGCCAATATTCGTTTGTTGGAGAATAATGTGAAACTTTTGGTGAATCCGTTGAGCAAATTTTGTTTATCGTTTCTTTTATTCATTAATCACAGAATGGAGCAAGCTTATAAGCTCAAATATAGAGAATAGGTGGCTAACAGAGCCTAAGTAGGTAATCGATACAAGTTTAATTCACTTTGGAGAATAAAACCTTGACTACTGTCCATTAAAATAAAAGCAACCCTTAATCCTCTCAATAACGGAGTTCAAAGCCTCCCAATGTGCACAATATCTTGTTATAAATCGTATAAGGTTGGTGAATATTTTCCCGCTTTTCCTCCCAGAAAATATATCTAATTACAATACCATACCCTCACAAATCGGACCACATTTCTATCTTCGCGTAGATCGCCGGTTTCTGCTGAATGCCGTTGGTTTAACACTGCTTAAAACATCAAATAAACGATCACACGAGATCAATGGATGGAACGGATCTCACTGAAAAACTGGGCGTCGTGCTCATGATTATTGAGGAAATTAGCTTGTCTAAGTCGCCGACCAACGCCTTGGGTTATGGTTTTCATTCGCCGTAGCCAAGGCAAGCTAATCTCCTCAATAATCAAATACATAGTAATAATTTCTTCTCACTAGGTTATCGGATGTACCATGATGGTATGTATAGTGAGTTGCATGCGTTAGAAGCTTTAACCTGAAATAAATCATTGGTGCGGATTTGTGCAAGGCTTTCCATTTCATCAAAGTGTGATAAAAATAACATAGAACATGTTACTCTCATTAATAATGAATATCTTTTTCAGATTCCTTTCTGCTATGTCCGGTTTATTCTTAGTTCTTTGTTTTAGCGGATGCAAAATTATCGATTTTGCCGAACGATGAGCGGTAATGGAAATACCAAATCGTTTGATCACGTAGATAGAAACGCCGATTAGAATTCAGATTGTATCAACATTCTCATTTTTCCAGCAATACATATGTCCAATTTTCAAAATTGGTTGAATCTCGTGCCCAGCTGGAGGCTATACATGAAAACACATCACCGCGCTGTAAGTGGAAGAGAACATCTGGCAACACGTGAAACCGATACGGTTAAATATTGCTGAGGTAGTGGAGTATGCCCTCCATTCAGCTGCTTGACCTCCGAAAGCAAGAGCCTTTGTTTGGGATTTATTGACAGCGATAATTAGCTACACATAGCTGGTGATCCCGTGATCTCAGCCTGCTTGCATAAGCCGGTGGATGTCATTGTTTTCAACCGAAACCACCTGTCGGTGGTTTCGGTCGATGGTCGATAAGTGTGAAGCTGACACACGGTAACGCGAACGCTACACATTTTGATTACATGTGTAGTAGAAAATGTATTTTTGATATCATCCTTTTACTTCCTATTTGAAGCACTGACCGTGTTTTCGATTGTCAAATCTTAGGTTCTGGTAACACTTTGCTCGTGATGTCATTCTAACGAAGAATCCGTTTGTTCGGCACCTTATTACGGGAAGCGTTTTGAGGGTTTACTTACCGAGGGCGAGGGAAGGGTTCCTGTGTTTCAACGATGACCGCAGTTCAGTCCATGGATTACCAGATTCATTGTAGTATGAATACAAAGATCTCCTCCTTTCTCAAAAATTGAATCTCTCTCGAATTTCCTTTGATTCTTTGAATATTCCAATTATCACCAATAGTCATGGGATATCGTGTACTATGTGTTACCAAACGTGTTATTATTTCCATATATTGAATATCAATGAGTGGAAAGTACCTGGTATTCCGTTTTATTTGAATTTGCCTCAAATGTTTCCCAGTTGCAATCGTAGAACATTCATTCTGGTTTAATTTTTTAATTTTACAAACCATTATAACTATATCACAAGTTATTAGTATCAAATGAGACCATCCATCGTTGAACTATTTATTACATATTTGCTCGATCTTGAAACTTATGATTACAGTCTTTTTGCGTAAAGCTACAGATAGTGCTTCAAATGAAGTCATATTACGAGACGCAAGTTTACTTTTCTGTAGCGAATCGAGACGTGTTTTCATTTTGATGAAGTTCTATTCTCCTGTCATGCTCACAGCAAAATTTAAGAAGCACTGGCCTGGAGCTGTTGCTTTCTAGATGGAAATCTTCTTTATTGCATATTCTGTGGCTGCTAAAGCCTGGTAGTTGCAATAATAAACGCGATGTGGTGGAGTAATGATGTGCAGTAAACAGCTTTTTGTCAGGCCTCGATGAAACGAATCGGTTAGTATTGCGGAATACGGGTTTGTTACGTCCGCCTTGAATTGCACGGATTTTTACTGAGAATGAAACAGTTGCTGTTCACTGCTTCCATATATTTTCAACAATAGCTGGTGAGCGGGATTTATGTGAAGCTCACAAATTCCTAGCTAGGTTCAATTATCAAACAAGTAGAATTGAGTAAAATACCGCGCACGAACGATGCTGTTTAATGCACTCAGTTAAATGTGCGTTTGATGCAATGGAACACACAATTATGTTGCGCTCACCCGCAATCAGGTACACATTCGGAACACGATGGGCATTTCCTGGGGTATCAAGAAAGAAGCTTCCAAACCATTCTGACAATTCCCTAATTGTTCTTCAGTAGTTAAATCTTTCGATTGACCAGATCTCGGTATTACTATAGAAGTCTGTCGTGCTTAACTGTGTCCGATTATACTTGTTCTGCTGCTACAGTGCTAGTTATTTTGCTTATCTCATATTATCTTGGCTATAATAACCACTGTTAGGCAATCAGAGTCCTGCTCATGAGAAAATATGTTCACCAACAACTAAGATGTCTCCGAAAGCCTCATTACCGTCGGGGATGGGTGTCTCGGGTTTCAGCTGGTCACCTGTCCTTTGCACCTCATGAAATGCTCCTATAGGACCAAGCGTCTCAAACAGTCTCTTCTGAGGAAGCCCTACTCACTGCCTTCCCGCGGAGGTGTTTTTCCTTACCACAGTGAGAGGACGAAAAGCCGAAATCCGGGGCCATTACGGGGCGAGAAACCGCTGGCAGTTCACCTAGGGGAGATGGCTAAAATCCCTGATTTCAAACCAACCAAGAAGAAGCGCACGAACCACACACACCTTTCTGGTAGTGGCACGGGTCACCGGCTCGATTGAGCATCGAGGTGTTTTGGTCACCTTGAATGTTAGACCCCGTCCGAAGGGCTTATGATCCGATGAAACGGGCACCGACCCTCAATGAATTGCGGACTCTGAATTCCCTCCTGCTGTCTTGCAATCAGGTTTTCTAGCCAAAGGCTTCGGGTGGGGACCCTGAGGTTTCCCCTTTCTTCAGCCAGGTTAACCGGAAAGTAACATTCCCACACAACTCATGAACGCAAATTATACATTTCCGAATTTTTTGCTCTAACGAACTATACGCTCTTTGACAGAGGTTTAGGCGGTCGGGAACTTTCCTATTATCGGTTTACCACCTATTATTTCGAGTCCCCAACAGTGTGTTGCTCAAGATAAGATGGCGAAAATACTTGTTGCCTTTTCACAGTGCTTGAATTTCAAGGAATAAAGTACAATGAAAGCAAAGAAACTAGTTAAATGTCTGTTGGATAACGGCTGAAGCACTGAAGAGAGTGGGGAGCTACTACCTAAACCACAGATCACCGAAGGTTGTTTATCAAGACTTTGGTCATGAGCATGATCATGATCAACAACAACAACAACAACATTAGGGTTATTATCAATTCACATAAATGCTTCCTTGCTGGAGTTTCAACTAAAAATTCGGAGTCGATAGGATTCAGTTATTCTTCACAGTAGCTGAATTTCTTAACTTTGTTTATGTAAGTAAAATGCGTGGAACTTAGATACCAAAGTAATTTTTGGTTGGATTTGTTCATATACATCTGTGTGATATTGTTTGTCCAAACGCCAGTAACTTACCGGATTGTTTGATTGTGCTACAATTGAAGTATCCTGATCTGCAATCTGTAATTGAAACCACATCTAATTTCTATCGTGACCCAACTACGAGGCCTATAGGTGTCAATNCCTTGGTTTAATCTAACTTATTACAAACATTTTCTATTGTGTGTATGATGTCCAATTGACGTTCATTTTCTTCGTGCAAAACCGCAATTCCTCCTCCCCAAACAAAAAACTGTGGAGCAATACAAGTGTGTGTACAGGGGACAATCCTTATTCCAAAACGAGGTTGTGCTCTCTCAAATCCTGTCATTTAGCAATATCTGCCTTGGGAATGCAATCAGGAAATTCGGTGATATTTCCGTGAAATGAAAATCGTCGCATGTAAGTACGGATAACCAAAATCATGGTTCCAACGTCAACAATGGTAATCTATCCGATGATCAACTGCTTACAAACGCTGATTCCAAGGTATTAGTGCTATCTTTTAAATGAAGAGTTTTTAGTGATGATCGTTTTCTGATGATGTCTAGCACTTGGGGTAAATCTGATCGTATCGGGAAGATAAAACTGATATGCATCCTTAGGCTCTCTCTCTCTGTTCTCCTTGGGTCTAGTGAAATTAGCTGTTTTCCGCTTTCCTCAACCACATTGTCCGTGTCTGGAAGTGACTTACTCGCTTCATTCCATTTTCTCCCCATCACTGGTAAATATCTCTCAATTTACCAACTTGCATTTGAATCTTAGTATACCTATGAACTCATATAGATCAGGTACGTAACCTGGTATTTGTCATTCATCTGAGGTCTTTCCTTGACTGAATATGTATTTCTTCACTGAATTAATAAGGATTTGTTTCTAGGTATAACACTCCTGCGGGAAGACCCTCTACATTTTGACCTGTCTTCTTTTCGAGATTTTCTTTCAGTTATGCTGATAAAGTATTTCAAACCGATTTATAGATGTCTTTAATTGATTTTCTTGTGCTGGTTCCCCTCACATCCAACATACTGAGACAAATATTACCTAACTCTTTCAAGTATGGTATACACTCACCAGAGCCATTTAAGCTAACTGGACGCATCATCTGCACACTGATTTGAGTAATTTCACATCAATGTTAAGCACACATTTAGGCACCTGTTCATACGTAATTCCGCAGTTAAATCGCCTGCTATGCTTTGTATTTTCAGGTCTCTCTGTCACTCTGAACACATCGACAATGAGCTGAAATCCCAACTAAAATAACGGTTGTTGTTGTTTCATTTGCATGTTGTCAGTTTACCCGTTTGGTGGTTGATTTAAGTGACTTCTGAATATTTATCCCTTGGTGAAATTAAAGAAATTGTGAAGATTAAAACTCTTGATCTGTACTTAATGTGGAGTTTTATCTAACTGCACGTTCATATCACCCACGAGAACTGACTTCTAATGATGACTCGACACCTTTCTATCCGCGTACATAAGGTCCGTGTACGAAATACTGATGGCTATTCACAGCCGTTCTTTGATAGGCGGAATCCCGGGAAAAATACCACGAACAAATGCATAAACAAGTCACGATACTTGAGGCATTTTTGCAACACCGGCGTGAACGCTGACAATGTATGCATGCACTGCTCAATAACACAGTAGTAGATAGATATGTTGTTAAATGGACAAAAATGCTGTGCGTAATACGTATGCTGCACAGAAGACGTCAATACAGGGTCATGAGTTGTGCAACACAATCTATCTGCACAAAAATATGATCAACTCAGACAGTTATGCACGTTATGTTATGTTCTTTTATGCAAATTCTTTCCATTTACAATGTTGAGTACCGTTTGTTTATACCCTTCCTGATGTCAGCGTAATAGTGCCATAATAAGGATCCTCAATTTACTTGTATCAAGTCAAAAAAACTGCTTTCAAGGGGCCTCTCTTGTAATTTTAGTATCTTGTATTTTGTATCTTGTATTTTAGTATCTCATTGACCACTAGTTAAGCATACGTTTATTTTGATCCTTGTTATCAAACTCGAACATCATGCTCACCACTTGCTTTACCCTGCAAGCTAGTAATATTTAATCTGGAGTGTTTTCCATGCTACGTCATCCTCGGCCGCGAGTATGTCACTTGTTCAGCAATAGTTCTGTTTCTATGTCAGCTGTTACTGAGCACTTTTGATTCACATTTACCTTTGTTTAGACTAACCATAATACACTGACCCTCCGGTGTTTTGTTTTACCGTTTACGTTTATTCATTTGTTTGGCTCGACTAACATTATAAATTTACGTGACGAGTTCTTATCCAATTCGGGCTGTTTACCTCAACAAACTATTTTCCATTGAATCGCTTCTGTGGTTTATTTTCCCCTGTTGGTCTGTGTACCTATGCAGTCTACTGTGGAGTGACCGGATAGCACCATATTTCAATTCAGTTGATAAAAATATTCCTACGAAAAGTGTTTGTATAGTTTGATTCCGCGGTCCAAAGTAATTTGCTCGAATCTCTCTGGTCTGCCCCGTACACAAGAAGTGTAGAAGATATATTGGATTTGGGCTAAATTCAGACACGATGAGAAACTATTCATTCCAACATTTGATAAACGCTCGTACGCGAAAATAAGTGACCCTGGTCTAATTCTTTTTGATGTAAGCCCTTATCCCTAGGAGAGTGCATGTCTCCCTATATGGTAGAGAATATCACCTGTGAGAAACGGTTAAGGTTTACTTTATAATTTATCGTGCCATCCCAATTTTTTCAGCTGCAGTTTGATCATTCACATGAAAGTGAATGATTGACCAAAGACTAATTTTTTTTGAGAAATGGGTTATTTTCAGTTTATCTGTGTAAGAAAACGTAGTTTATTTTCAACAATCCATTTTTACTAAAACAGGCTTCTCATTTGCCTTTTGCAAGCATTTCTAATTTCCAAAATACCTAATAAACTAATTGTCAGTCATATACAATCACGACACACGAAAGTTGATATTCAAAAATAATTATTTGTACATCAGGACCTGCGTCTACGAATTCTGCATAAAGCAAAGTGTCGGCGCAAGAACTGTACTCAGTTGTCCATAATTCACATCCGGCGCATGCAATAAATTCTTCGTAGTAGTCATCCTTTGGCACGAAGCAAATATTACAGGGTCTGTGGAAACATTGTTTTGTAGTCTCAACAAAATTGATGAACGAAGTGTCGTTCCTGGAGTAAAAGCCCTGGGGCAAGTGTTTAAAGTTTGGACTTTGAATACACGAAAGTCGTTAAATATGATCTGAATGGGTGACTGTCATCGACAGGTGCGCTTCGATTGAGCCGTTAGAGAATAATATCAAAGGAGCTATAAAGCGTTTGCGACGAGGTAGCTGTTCTGTTCTGGCGGTGGATTCAGCTGCTAATTGAATACCTTTAGATATTTTGAGCAAGTGCTTACTTAAACGAGAATCACCCCTTCCCGCAGACGATATTGTCCCCCAAATATGTACCGTGAACTTGTAACATCCACACTCACCCGACCTCCGGGCAGCTGAATATATCGTTCTTTCCTTTTCCTTATACACGCTATGGTAGAGCCATCCTTTCGAGCTTGACCTGACAACAGCAGGACTTGGGATCATTTATCTTCTTACTTTGCTTCCACAAGTGCATGACCGAAGCAGCCAACATCTTTCATTTATTATTGTTTAATATTTATTTTTCAAAGAATGTTTAGAAAACTGTTTCTCTTCATTTTACAGAAGACGTTTACCCGTGAATGCATGCAAAATTCTTGCTACTATTTGTTAGCCTTACCTGCATTCCTGTTTCCCAGGTTGATTGCCCAATTCATTTTCCTCTGAGCGACTCACTTAGCCTCCTTAATACTTTTTTGAAGCGCTGAATCTTTATTGCTCAACCACATCAACGCCCTTATATTTTTCTGGCCACAGTTACTGATAATGTACTTTTCGTCAGTTTTGGAATATGATTGGCGGAATGTGCTTTGACCTATTTATTGCCATGCTTGTCCGACAGCTGACAGGATTGTTAATTTTCGCAGTGCGGCCCAACCTTCGATAAACAATGTGTTCAGTTTTTATTAGATGAAAAAGAAAAGGGGGTGAAGTCTGAAACTGCACGTGCGGTTTGCTTTCACCTTAGCACGAAATCTACGCTACGTGATTTTGTCATCTGTCATGATGTTACGAGCATCTTTCACACGTATGTCTTTTTAAAGAAACCTGGTCACCTCCAAAACAAACCCTCATTCAAACTCTCACTCGACTGATAATATCGGGGGGTTATTTCACATCTAGCATAGGACTCGTCTGTTTTTCCTAGCTGAGAAAACAGGGATATTATTAAAAACATTCATTCTCGGTGAACGCTATAGATTAAACAACAATAAAAGGTCTGCTTCACCATTTGGCATTCCCAGAGGATTGAGACACCACACCATTTCAAGTATTCTTTAAAATTGATCCGCTTCATATACCTGATTACTCGATTAGAAGTAGTGGGTCTTTTGATGCTCTTGTTTGAATAACCCTTTTGGCAGGCAACCTCTATGGAAGAGACGACTGCCTATAAGTAAAACACAAGGGCCACGTATAAACCCCACGTGTGTGTGAAAAACGGTGACCTCATTGAACTGATTACCTTCAACGGTTCAAGTGGTCAGATGATAAATACGATTTGTATAACACCGTTGCGCCTTTGAAGTGGCATGAATGAATTGTTTGCACGTGGTATTGGTCACGACAACAAACGATTCAATTCAATGTTGGATAACAAAAAGCGTATAAAGTGGCACGTTTTAATTGAAGTAAGCGCATACACTTTTGTAAAAAATCAATGTTAGAAGTGTACAAAAATGACCTTTTACTTCTCTTTTCTATTTGTTGAATATATATATATATATATTGAATATGTACATTCAACTTTCCGGAAGGGGGCTGTTGAAATACAAAGACTGCCTGTGGAAATACAGAACTAGGAAAGACGGGCACTGGTTGAGCGGTTCGGACTTCCGGGTCACAAATCGGTGACCTAACCATGTGGCCAACACAGCTCTTTCACAATGCCCGTTTGATTGCGGTGGATTTGAGCAGTATCGCGACTGCTCATTGTTTCCTGTCAAATCACGGTGTACACTTTAAACCAACCAACATATACCGATGTGAATCCATGACAAATTATGAAATTCACCTACACATAACCGAAATTTACTAACAGCTTTGTAATAAATAATGAATGGAATTTAGCGGGAATAAAATACTGCACCAAAATCACCGTGAGATAGCATCCCCTGTTCGACTCAGTAGATGGAAATCCATCATTCACTGAGCTACCGATGACATTCAAGTTGGGGAGAGTTGAGGTTAACTCAACCAAACTGAGGCATTTTTACCCTGAACGTCAACGTCTCTTAGCAACATTTCCAAGCATACAAATGCCGTGGCGCCCCATAGACCTCAGGGAAACGAGAATGCCAATCGTTTTTTACAATGCAAAGTGAACTGACGTGTAGGCCAGACTGTAATATTCTTCATTTCAGTGAGTTCAAAATAAGGAGAAAATTCCTTTTTACCTGAATATTTGTACATAATTATTGAAAGGCATACATAAATATGCTTATTCAAAGACGACAAAGACAAGATGAACTTGACCACCTTGCATTTATTTGTGGGATGACAATAAATAGCGATCCTTATATTATATCTTCCGGCGAATTACCACTTTTGTTCTACTGGAGCCCCATGTATTTCTTTACTCCAATTACCTGAGTTTGAATGGGCTGGTTTCGACGAATGAAGTCCTCAAAACAATGGGGTTGAGCTAATTTACGAGTTATTACACGAGCGTTCAATAACACAGTACAGAGTATCAATATGTTAGTCACATTCCTTTCGAAATGAGAAAACCTTCCCACCGCTTTCAGGGTTTCCTGATTTCGACATGAGACGCATGCCCAGCAACAATCCAAAACCAACAATGATTTCATTTTATTGCAGTGCAGAGCATCCTTCTCTCTGCCACCACAGTGTTTGTGTGCAATTAGTTCGTTGTTATCTTGTGTGACACCAACAGGAGCATTTCTGCCTAATTTGTATTTGTATTTTTATAACTTGTGTAAGCACATATGCTTACATTTCAGGTAAAAACTTACACTGCTCATCACACGGAATGAAATGAATATAATAATAGTAATAATAATAATAATAATAATATAACTCCAACTGTAAGAATTGCCGGGGACATTTGTTTTACGTACAAAACGTTTGACGTAGTTCACTTGTAACCTGTTCCTTTTTGTTGGGAGTCGAGTCAGGTAGGGTACAGGGGAATTTTTATAAATGTTAATGCGAAAGGGTAGTTGTCGAAATCAGGAGCTTGTGGACGGATGAGAACGACAGTACGATAGATGAGGGTGTAGTGGATGAATATTATCATGTGAAAAGAGTAACACAAGGGTTGATGTAACCGTCAATGAGTTCTGTGATTAATGAATCTATCGGAATTAATGATGGACAAATGATCATCACCAAACCACGGCGAATTGTTTTGAAGTTTTGTTCTAAAAGACCGGGAAACACTACAGGGGAGCAATAGAGTAGAATGGGTAAAATGCATTGATGAACGAAAGACGTCCGGACTGACTGTGGGGTTTGGAACTGTCTTAGTTTGCGTAACTGAAAAATAGGCCTCAGAGTTTTTCCATACAGTCGTAAATATTTGTAGACGAATGGAGATTGCTATCGATGGTGACATCCAGGTACTTGACGGCGTTCAGTCTGGATACAGGTTTACCGTTGAGGTTAGCAGAATGCGTTGGAAATGAGGAACGGGAAAGACTGAAAATACACTCTACGCACTTAGATATGTTAAGACTGAGATCAGATTGATCAGAAAGCTGTTAGATGTGAGAGAGGATATCAGTAAAAGAATGAAATTAGGAAGGAGGCGAAACTGTCTGACACAAAACAACGTCATCAGCATACTTTTGGATGTATGCAGGGGGTGGGGCTGAATGATCAGTGCTAACAAACCCCAATTAGGGAGCTGGACCAGAAGCACCAGTTCAGACATATATTACCCCTTAGACCTGTTGGACACATAACTGCTTGATATAAATTTGATATAAACTTGTGATGTTTGTTCACATACAAATGGTACCGCTTGCAGTTGTTGCATAACAACTGTTAGAAAACGCATGATTTATGTCCTTTCAGGACTATGGTAAAACCGTGGAACGTACTGATATATGAAGTTGAGCACCAGAATCCAGCCTACGTCATGTAATTAAAACTGAGGATAGCCATCCTTTCCGAAGACACACACTTTCTAATTAAGATTGAAAAAACACAAACCACTGGTGGAAATAATACTGTGTTCAATACGGAACAAGAGCGATTGGTCATACCAACTGACACCTACCAGTTACATTCAAAAGAATTAATCTAAAAAGGTTCATGGTGTTTGAAGTGGAACATTCGTGTAACCTTCGATTTGTGCTACTGTATTCAAGTAAGACATTTCTGAAGTTGAATTGTCCGAGAGGTGCCAATTTGTTTGCTCAATTCTATGGTCTCCCTCTGTGTGTTCGGAATCTAGCAGTACAAGAGTTCAAACAGGCATGACTGCCAAAGTATTCCAGATTGATGTAAAATCTGTCAAGAATAATCAACAGAAGGGATGACAACGGTCTCCATGTGTACACAGAAACAGTATGTGAGATACCTTACTATCCCGTGATTATATGTCTCATGTACATCATCCAACGTTATTACTGAAAATTCACCAATTCCGAAAGGGTTTATCACCAGCTTTGCGACCAGTGAGCAACATTTACCTTGCCTCCTCAAACTTTGATTTTTAAACATTCCAAAAATCTGATTTCCTTATCTCTCCACATTGTTCAACGAGTTCTATAATATACTGTAATTAGCCAGTAAATCAATCACTGAAAACAAACTTAGTATCTACAATCCTGTTTATCTAATTTAGGAAGTACTATAGATTGATTATGTACGTAATACACCACCGTTACCGAATGCCTAGCACTCATTCAAAACTTTACAATCCCGAACTGGGTCGATCGACTTTGTACTCTGTTTTCCTACATCACGATATTATCTCAATTGAAGAATATCCCTGCATTTGTTGATATTTGATTAAGCATCGGAAACGAGCTGTATTGTACCTTGTATTTCTGGGTTGCTTGAAACCTCAAAATGGATGGTTTTGTTTATTCGTCACGAATAATACAATGGCAGTTGTTTTGTTTTTACGGATCAGCGAAAGAGAGAAATCGTTTCCATGAAACCAATTTGACTCTCTGAAATGTAACTTGCAGTGCTACTGCGACCCGAATTGTCGGTGACATCAACACCACAGCATCACTGATGTGATCTCATTGTTTCGTCCCTTGGGACAGTAGTTCAATCCATCTAATTGATGTTTTCTCTCAGGCGCACATCCTTAACCGAACTGTATAACAAAATTATTAAGCTAGGACCCTAATCTCCGTCTTCAACTTGATTGATGATCATCCTTTCACAACCATCAAACCCATTATTCACTGATAAACACTGAGAGATGAAACCTGAGGCAAACTAAATTACACTGGGACATCAATCACCCGAAGGAATTTGTTTTCCCTGGACACACAAACAGGAGCACAAACAAAAAAAATCGTTCGACTGTTCGGAATGAAGATGCAAGATCACCTGTTTAGATTGTCATTGTGTCAACTGTAACGTGAAACATTACTCAGATCGGGGAAATCAATGAATGCAAAATATTCTGCATATCCTGCATCATGTGGGTCATGTGGGTTATGGCTTATTTAACTCTGTTTTGCCGTCGATCGCTGTACGCCTCCATTATGGCTTGTTGCCATTTATGCTCCTGAATGCTCCCTAATCCCATTCCTTCCGAAGCATTATTTTTACTGGTTCCCTATTACAAGCACTGTAGCACATTGCTGTCTCGATCTAAACGCGGATAACTGTATACGACACTTAAAAATACTTGCATTTTCCGATTGTGGCGATCAAAGTGATCTGCAAGATGTTCAAAGGACACTGCTTACTCGTTTAATCATTAGTGATGCTTTATCAACCGATTTCTTAGGCATACTGTCGATGATGATCAGGTAGGGTCTCGTTCACATGATAGCTTTGAAGCTTGTAAGGTGATTCATCATCTTCAGCCAAGTCTCAATATGTAACAAACAAAAAAGAGCTTTTACAATGATTGCTATAATGGATTGCAGACCAACCCCCTACATCATAGTTTATGATTTTTGTATTGACCCACACTACAGAAGATTGCTTGTCAAATAAAACCTCGAAGAGAGATTGTAATTTGGTACCACCCGAAACAAACGTTTTATTTTATCTCCCTCCGCCGGTGTATTATTATCCTTTTGCACATGACGCTACACCAATTTCATTTCGTTTATATATATATGTATATGAACTCCAAGAAACAAGTTGATTTCTGACGAAACCGCCAGCATTGTACGATTTCAGGTTAACATACTCGAGTCATAAAAGGGAATTCACCGTGTATAGAGCAAAAGAAGCGTAAACTGAAAAGCTAGAAAGCACATACATTTGTTTCGATCTGCTGGGGTCTCATGAGTTGAGTCAATTGGGACCTGAAGATAGGATGTTCAGTGGTGTTAATAATGTATTCCTCTTTCTAATTTTCATGAGAATTTTATCAGGCGTAACACTACGAGACTGAACATCGGTGAAGATCAATGCTTACAAAATTATATGAAGAACAGGGCTGTGTCGACTGTAAAAATTATTTGATTGCATGGAACTACAAAGGCTGACATGAAATTCGTTCAATTGCAAAAAGACCATCCAAGTTTTGACAAGATATGATCTAACCATCCTGAACGATTTTTGTATGGTTTACGTTGATTTATCCATCCTTTTGTTGTCTGCTATACATGTAACTGAATTTTAGTACACGTTTTATTTCATAATTCACATTTAATAAGCGAACAGGAGATCTCCTTGTCTAGTATGACCAAACGTGACTCATGGAGCGCAACACATGTTAGATATCAACAATAATTCTCGTCATATACTGAACTCAGAGACGGAGTAAAATATTGAAGTCAGAGTTCTGATTAAATTTGGCTTGGTGGGCCAACCCGATTTTTTCAAACTAACTCATACTTGGAAAAAAATATGTTTGGAAACATGAAATATAATTAGTCAACCTAGATACATCCAAGCGCAGACATTTCTCAGCAAATGCAATGTGCTTCTGGTCGTATCAGTCATGGTCGGTTAGATTTACTTAACATTAAATAAATTCATTTATCAGTCTTTCCTAATTGTGAAAAGATACACTTTCCTCCCGTTCTCTGCGCATGTGGCTGTTGTCAACGCGCACATGCGGTTTTCATACCAAACCAAAAACCGGAATCAGCCAGTGCCGTCAAATTTTTCCTTAAGATCACTGTAGTGGTTTGACTTAATTAAGGATATTTACACCTTGGACGCATATGTGCTTTAGCAATGGACTTTTGAGTATTGCTGTTAATCAGTTGCAAACACATCTCCTCTTCCAAAATTGCTAGTTAATCAATCTCTGAAATCATCAAAAGAACAGGCCGAAGTATGAGGCGCTTCTTAGCCTCAATTAAAGATGGTTGATAAGTTTGCAATAAATGTTGGACGGTACGTTTAGAACGCATCATATGTAAGCCTACTGTGAGCGAAACTAGAAATATAGAACCCCGCTTAAATTATTCACCCAATGCAGTGCTGTGAGATCTTCAATCACCTACTATCTTTATCGCAGTCGATTGTGATAAAACCTACCGGAAAACAGAATGCACTGTTGCCCGATCCCCCAGTATTAAATGAATGAGATTTGCTATTCCGATTTTTATAAGATCAAGGTTTCTCACTTGGGTTCCGGGGATAGCATGGAATATTTCTACGTTTGCAACGTGGACAAGGAGTTTTTGGTTTTCAATCATTTCATTGAAGTCCTTTTTCATGACTCGGTCAGGACCCGATGAGCACATTAATTTGCTATCTATCAGTTATCCAAATACACGGTCACGGGCTAACACCGCGTACCACGGAAGCACATGCAAGAAAGCACTGATTGAGAGCAAACAAAGAAAATTTATTTGGTCCACAGTCGTATTCGTGGAGCAGTGGAGTGTACATTTGGCTCATGGACGACAGATGTGTGCATTATGTATCAGACCGGCCGTGATACGTCGTGCTATAAAAAAGAACACATCAATCACACAATATACTGACCGCACTACATTAGAAATAACAGTCTGATCGATTGACATGGTATGCACGAAAGGGTGTAATTAATCATTAATCAAAATGAATTGCAACCCAATGCTTGTTTAATCACATGACACAAACTAATTATTTTCCAATAATACGAGAAACTGAAAGAAATAGGATAGAGAGCGCGAAGTTGGTATTTTTGAACGAGATCAAACACGGATTACTCGCAGAAATGGATAATGCAATGTGTGGATTACGGTGAGTGAAGAACAGTAAGCGAGAAGAATGGGAATCTGAGAAACAAAGCTCTAGCCGCATGTAAGACTAATCTTGCAAATCAAATTGAGAATTGCATTTGAACACATTTGTTTGGAGACCACATTCACAATATATTGAAAGAAATAAAAAATGGAATAAATATGAGAGATGAAATACACAGAATTAATCATAACGGTTCTTCTTTAAACAGATCTAACTCCCCTAAAGCACGAGCCATGATCAGACGCGGG
>UZAN01045762.1:4875-15676 GCA_900618425.1 Echinostoma caproni
CACTTGACCCCATACGACAAGGGGAGTTAGTATGACAGATAATGAATCATGCAGCCCACCACACAGAGAGAGAGAGAGAGAGACGGACTCGCACACACAAACACGATGAAATAACCGTTGGCTTGTGATCCTTTCCTCTGAGTCATTTGATTGCAAAACCTGACTTGAGAAAGATTATCCACGGTAACCGAAACATCGGCGAATATAATTCTCTACCAACATCGCTGTGTTATTACCACTATATATAACATTTACAATAAAAACAACACACGGAACATCGATTTTTCGGTACACTCTCAACATCATTTGGTCTTGATGTGTTAAGAAATAATGTATAGTTTCTCAGAACGGGAAACTGAGGCAGCTATGCTGCGAACGTTTTGGCATCATCCGGCCTCATGCTAGCCTAAGAGTGGATTTACACTCTGTCTAGTTAGACATTTAATTCCGTTCAGTACTCAGTCATTGGTAATTGTCGTATTTTGATATCTGGCAAGAAACAAACTGATCGGTTTTCAATATCTTGAGTTGAGTGAGGCTGTGTTGGATACGACTTCAGTGGATTTTGTTATTAGAAAGACTAAACTAAACATTATTCATAACGTAATGGACTATTCAAACAGCACTGGCTGATTGAAACTAACAAAACTTTAATGCTTGAAGTTTTATTTGATGACGAAGGAATGGGGCAGTAAACCACTCGCTCTTCTGAGAGTTTTATTGAACCTTCAGAATTCTCCCTAATAGTCTATATTACCCTCTCAGTGGCAGTGAGCATACCCAATGCTTACTGAGTTTATCTGTCTCGGACCGTATCAAGTATATTGTTCAGAGTCGCCTCGAGGGGCTACTGCAATGGGTGTATTTCTTCAAAGCCATTCTCGCGAGTAACCAGAAAGGGAAGAGGTGAAAAACGCAGCCTCGTAGAACCAAAAAAACTTAAAGTCGGCATTCCCGTCGGTGCGACGCGCGTCTTATCGAAAAAACAACAACAGCATTTTGAGTACCTCGTACACGTTTACGGCTTGCATGCACACAATCACTTCAGAGAGCTTCCCTTTGTCGGCAGCGTATACGAATGAGATAACGTTTCATATTTTGGTTTCCATCTTCTTCACATCCGGTGAAGCAGTCCAACCGGAAACTCGTTCCGTTTTACCCGTTTTCATTTGTCCTCCGTGCACATTCCCATGACCATTCAGGGTGATATTCGTTTTTCTTGCGCGCGACACGTAAGAAAGCACATCAGATTATGGAAGTGAAGATTTTGGAGATGAAAGCCGACCTTCAATCTAAGTCCAAATAGTTACCGCCAAGAAGACCAGACAGTTACACAATAGATGTTATTTTTAATCGGGTGAAACGTCCAATGTGCCCAATACCCCTCGATCAAGCCGAGTATCATTGTCTGAAACAAGTTGGTGTGAATTTCGTTCATGTAACTCCTCTTCTTTGGTTTGGAATTAAGACTTTTGCCAACTTCCCCTCGGTAAACTGTTAGCAGTTAACCAACCCTCTTTTATATCTCTGGATCTTTGCTTTTCATCCTCCCTCTCTGTCTATGAAGCAGCCTCCTCACGTGAAGATAGTGAGTGGAACTTCCTCAGCAAAGGCAATTTGAGGAGCACAATACTGTAAGCGTCTCCTGTGAGGTGGCTTGGATGTATGACCCCTCAACCCCATAAATCTATCCTCGACACGAAATTGTGAATGAATAAAAAATAAATACCCTGTTAATTTTTAACCTAATTTTAACTAAAAGAGTAGCAAATTACGAGGGGGACCTCCAAGTGTTTTACGACTTCGCCTTGTTATTACATCTGCCGACAGCAGAAACAGTTGTTTTCCGCAAAACAGCAGTGAGGATAAACGTGTGGTTTTACTCAAAGGGAGGATACACTTAATTTGCGTCGTTGTTTCTTCCAAAGCGGGTTTGAGTAATTCAAATGCGTGGTAGTCGTATGAGATGCAAATAACGGTAATCAGTTGATCAAAAGCGTTAAGGTTCGCATCACTGGGCTCAATTTGCCAGGCTTTGGTCTTAATTTGTTTCATGAACTACCTCTTGGCTATGTTACAAGTCCACTTAACAGGTCCATATAATCTTTCCATAGATACCTTCGACGGGGTTGAAACAGAAGCTGTGAGAGGGCATGATTCACATATATGGATGCTCTGTTGTGGGTTGGTGAATTATCGAAACCAACCAGTCCTAACGACTGACTGCTGCGTAAGCACTGTTGGTAAACATTTCTCAATAAAGCCATGGCACATATGCAGTACCAACTGTCAATCGGGTCTCCAAATGCCATATTTCAGTTGTTGAAGAACGAGCACAAAGTTGCAGATTCCGATGGTTATCAGATGGGAGACATTTTGCAACACACTCTGCGGAATACATATTCCATAACATCTGAAGCGACAGGTATGAACGATGCTTTCATCTACACACGTTCAATATGAGCTAAAGTGACTTCATTTATTAAAGGAATGTTGCACATGACGTGTGCACACTTAGATATCCTGGAATCTGCATTTGGGTTGAAAAACCACTTTTTCGAGAGAATCGTGATACCAAACCAGGAAGCGGTCAGCCAATATCTCGCAGAAAGTTTATCCCAATTTAGGACTTAATTTACTCCACAAAACAAGTTGGATTATTTACAACATGATCAAAAACGTGATTGATGCAGTGGGTATCCAAAGTTTGTCTGGGATAACTAGTTTTGAGAGCAGTATCACTATTGGTAGCAACATACAGTTTGGAGTATTTTAACTTTGACACAAGACTTCAGTTAGAAACTTTGGTCACGTTGGTCTGGGTGTTACATTCACAGATTCCTTTGAAGCATTTGCTGTAAACTTGGGTTGGACATTTGTCATATTATCGCTTTTCGAATCTGCGTTATTGCTCCAAAATAGACGGAATAAAATTCTGGCATTAGTCGGTTTGTCCCCCTATGTGAACCACTTCAGGATTTTTAATTACAGCACATCTCGTTTGTGCTTCCAAGCATTGAATACATTTCAAGCTGAAGCTGAGCAAAGCATTGGCATGGCCCATCTTCAATACAAGTAAAGCTACGTGGTACAATCGAATAAACTTGCATTTAGTGATATCTCAGTGAATCTTAGGATTATCCGAAGATTCCACAATGTGTCTCACTTTCTCATCTATTACCTTATTCGCCTATGAAAGTATGATTTGAACCGAAGGAGCAATCGTCTTTAAGTCTTTTTTTAATATATACTTTGACTTTGCAAATTCTCAACACCGTCAAATTGCTGTGACTGTATCTAAATGCTCAATGTCATGTTTTACCACAAGGCTTACACAATCTGACTGATAATATCTTGAATATTCTGTGAAACACGATCGGTGGTCGTGTTTTTTTCAAACTTCAATCTCATGAAACAATTTCGNCTTCCATCACAGCGCAAAGATTCTGAGCAGCAATACTACTTTGCTTTGTATTCAACACCCAAGCCGGCCATTAGCTAATCTGAAAGTATCGATTGGATATATCTGATGTCACGATCCTCTGCGAGCTCATATCGTTTTGTGCATGTACGCGCCTCATCCCCGTCTTCAAGTTTACATGAGCGTAATTTGATTAGCCCAATTTGGGATAAGATCACGTAAACATTCCAACTGCGTATCATGCTCCAGTCATCTTCAGATGAACTCAATAGAAAGAAAGAACAGAATTGAACGGGGATTAGTTACATACGTGAGTCGGTAGTAACATATAGAATGTGGGTGTTTTATTTTGTGCAAAATAAGTCTGAAAGATCAAACGCTTCTCAAATGGTACATCCGAGTTTCACAAAGATTCAAGTGTGCATTACAGCTGAAAACTTAAAGCAGAAAAAGCAACAATCGGACACCTGTTACATCATCATCTCATGAGAAGATAAAAAGACAGTTATTGTATTTTTCCCTGAATCGCATTGATGAACACATCTCAACTCGATTGCTCAAATCCTCAAAACCATGTTTGTCACACTGACTTAATCTATGGTCTCACTCAAGCGCCAAAAACACTCGGTTAAGAATTGAAAAGTATGTCCAAAACGGATTTCTCGCTGTTCTTGCTATGCTTGAGGCAACCTTTTCGGACCTAATTAAGCTGTTTATGGTTCAATACACCAAGATTTTTGGAAATATAGTCAGCAGAGAAAACTCCACTAGCATACCTCTGGCCGCTGCTCAACCAAGTGCCTCACTAGGAGAATCGTAATTAGTTTTTTCCCCTTGGCCGGTTGGATTTGCGCACATCACGTTACTTTCTACGACCGTTTGCGAGTTTTTCTTTGCAAAAAGATCGATCGCCATGGGCAGGAACTCACTACCTAATGGTGCATTGCCACTGGTCGGTGGCGATCGCTAAATCAGTGAGCACATATTTATCCGCTTGCAAATCCCTGATAATGGCTAACTTGTTAGATCAGTATCATTTGCAATCACATGGTTTCCCTTTTTTGTACCGTTTCCTATCAAGCATCGACGCGAAATTCACATAGTCAAAACATATAGTTGATTTATTCCAGGGAACGAATGTCTATAGACAGACAACGATTGCCAAAACAATACCGATTAGAGAATAATTTCATGTTGAATGAACTGAGTACGTTCACAAATTTCCGGCATATAAACGGATGATTTGTTTAAAGAAGGAGGACCGAATTAAGTCTCACCTATGCTGTGTTCGAATCCCACCACCACCACCTGTCTTTCTCCATTGTATGTGTTGAATGGCAGCATTTTGATTGACCTCTTCTCCCTTCCTGACTTTTGTATCTTTGTATATTCAATAACAGGAAGTAAAATGAAAATGAAATGATATTGTGAAAAGTTAAGTAACCTCAGTGGGACGCGGCCTAAATTTTTTACAGTGTACGTTCTATCTGCTGGGCTACGAGGCCACGCCGATAGCACTGATCTTTTCACATTCAAATCACACAACAAACATACGCAGGTCTATGGCATCCATCAGGTTGCATGTAAGCTGACTGCCACCACAGGTTTTCCTTAAAATTTACTGAAGTCCACCGAATTTAATTCTAATACAAGGTTAATTGTTCAAATTGCTGTTTGGCAGATTGAATTCTTACGTTTGAACTATCACAATTTCCACTTAAGATTTCAATCCACCAAAAAACAGTTTGATTGAGTCCCACTTATCCACTGGTTAGTGTTGAAATTTTTCATCTTGAAACCAAGACAGAGCAATAGATACAAATAAATCCTGTCTATACGGTTCAGTGTCATTGATTGCCACAATTTTCCGCACATCGGTTACGGAATATTTGATAGAAAGACGAAGTGAGGTCAACTATACATATTCAAAAAGGATGTTTTACATCGGATGACCCCGGGTTTTATGTAAAGGACTTGCGCATCGGTTTCCGTTTGTTTTATGGGCGTCATCAACCAGTTTATCCTCTTTGTGTTACGCCAAAATGTCTCACTCCTAAACTCTCAGAATTTATTCGATCAGACGTAAATGTAATTGGCCAGTGTGGTTGGCTTTCCATACTGAGCAGCTGTTTGCCTGCAGTTGTGGTAACGCATACATACATACACACGTATTCATGGACGGAACAAATAGTCAATTGTGATGATGGATGATCGAACGAATTTCATTTCGGTTCACGAATTTCATGATGAAGCCCACGAGATCCAAGGTTACTTATTGCATTACAACAATACACCTATGAAAAATTACAAATGGCATCCAAACTACGAGCTGGAGCAAGGTGTTACCAAGAAAACCGCCTTCGTAGTTGTTAGTTAAAGTTTGTGCTGAGTAAACTTGAATATTGATCATACCGTCCAGAAATACAAATAGAAAAGGGCCTTTCCAAAAGGTGAAGCAGTGAACCTTGTTGTGATGCTTTGTAGCTGCGAGTATATTACACTATTAGCTTCGGAGATGTATCTAAACGCGGCCCTGACGATCTTGCTTCTATGGTAAGAATACCAATTAACCAGTGGACTGCTCATCTCCGCAAGCCCATATCGGTTTTTACTCCTAAAGCAACTTTGGGTGACCTTAATCCAACTTAAAAAGACGAATGTACCCTCCAAGTTGAAATCGTTCTTTGTTAAATCGACGAGACACAGTGCAGGGGGAGAATGAAGGGCACCATAGGTTATCAATACCATCTACCAAACAGAACCTATGAGATTTACAAAACTGTAAATAAACGTGTGATGGGTCTGAGCATCATTACATTTACGTGGTCTCCCACTCCCTGGGTCTCACTGTTAATCACCTGTACTATTGAAAATATTGATGAATTCGCTCTCCTCCGTCCCAAAACTTGAGAGACCGAATCGCTTGATAATATCTTCGCTTGTCTACTCAGATTTCTGTAATTCTCGACTACATAAATGAGACAACCCTGACCTGATTTGCCTACATAACAAATCACACGGTTTCCGCTCCTGCGACAGTAGGCTGCGTCCGGTAAAGGTAAAATCGGATTCGACTTGATTGTAGGCTTAACTACGGTATGAAACCTCAGGACCATGGCGTGTTTAGGGCCGGGGCCTACGTTTGCCGACCGTTCACCCACTATAGAATATAGTGAATGCCACTTGTCCAAGTCATCACTAACTGAGCAGTCGACCAACAGAGACCTCTAGGATCGTTCTTCCGTCTCCCCACCCTCCCACTCGTAATCCATGCCAATAATCTCCAGGGGTATCAAATCCAAGAACCCTGTTTCTCCGCTTTATTCCGCTAACAAGTGGTGAGAAAGTTCTGAGTGCGACAACTATAAAGTATCTGTTATACAAAGGGTCTCCAGGTCCAAAAGTGAAGAAAACAGTTTGATAAGTATCACGTAGAAAAGGCATTATTAGGCAAAATTTGGAACGGTAAGTGAAAGTCATCAACTTCGAGTTAAAGGGTGCGAATAATCTAGCGTTTTCCTTTCGAACTGCGCGACTCCAATGAACGGCCGCTTTCGGAACCGGCTGATTGGGGATAGCGTGCGAGGAGAAGATGGACAACCTCACCAGCATTGCGAAGAACTTGTACCGCTTCTGCGTGACTCAGTTGGCTAACATCAATTCCGTTCACCTACAAACACATGGTAATAAATACGGCATAAAGCTGCATAGCAGGAATGAAGAGACAGATATTAATTGGAACAAAAAGTGAGCTATAGAATTGATCATTGTACACTCACGGCATGTCACAGTTCAAAATCCTTCAGGAGTGTTTTAGTCACCCGATGTGTTTTCTTTCAATTTCTAACAGTCGTATTTTCTGCACATCGTCATCCGCTATATGACCCGATATCACAAACATTCAATCGTTTGTATCTTTTCGCATTAAATACTCAACGAGGCTGTGATACTGAAATAAACAAAGCTTGTTCTGCAGTAAGTCGTCACTTCACTCTGGAAGAACAACATATGGATATTGTCAGCGTAAAGCACAGAACCCAGTGTCCCAAGTGATGAAGGGATTTTGCACACAAGGATGGGTGAACTATGGATAAACAGGAGAAAAACTATCCTATTACACTGCAACAACAAAGCAGACGCAGATGGAACTAACACGTTCAACAGACCGAAACCCAAATACGCATGTGTTGGTATATTGGGGTCTGAAGAATAAAGGTATTGTATTACTTAAATTGTACCCTTTCCCATTAGGCTTTGCTCAAAATCTGCAATCACAGCCTCGGACCATAATGCTTTAATAGCGACTCTTTGGCCTCAACGCACAAACTATAGCTATAACGTTGTAAACGAGTTTGATATAAAGTTTCGTGATATTCAGAGGTCAGTGAACAAAGGACAGTGTGTGGCAACTGTATGTTATGCTCTGAACCATCAAAATTCAGTCACATGCTGCATCGAAAATGGATTAGAGAAGAGTCCAATTATGTCCCTGCGTCATGGAAACATCGGGCACTTTCCGTTTGCCTGTAGTATTTCCGGTGAACACGTGTTGTGTGCTAAATATCAAACTAAGCAAATTAGGTAAGTAGTTTGCTTCACTGGACGCCTCTAGCAGTTGGTTAAATAAGGTACAGTGTGACGGATGGAAAAGAATGTGATGCTTTATATGCAGCCGTGTCCAAAGCCCTTCAATCAATGGGCGCATTGTCAAGTATGAAGGCTCCTAAAAAACCTGATTTCACTGTAGCAATAGCCATGGAACAGACTATTAGAAGCTCAGGTCATATGTGTCAGGTACATTTTTGTGCAAAAATCGTACTCCACGACACCGATGATAAATAAATACACTAACGCCGAAAGTAGGTTCCTTACTCCACGGGATACTTCGAACCTCTTTACTTTCCTCTATGTCCATCCATGGATGCGACAGAACGGAAACGTTTAATTCAACTTGCTCAGGGCGTCATAGCTATCGATCAAAACCATGGGTCTTGACTGAAGAATTTTCGATCTATGCTAAGGGACTATAGGTATCGGCTAAAGAATCGCGAGTTTTTGTGAAAGCTTGATGGGGAAAATTGCACAGAGATTGGGAAGTGACGGTGAATGTTTGGGTTACCCCGTTCGGTTTTTCATAGGAACTAGGCACTGATGACAATGATTCCTGACAGGGACACAAATAGAAAGCACTGCTGACGAGTCTCAAACAGGACGAAAACAGTTGTCTAGTGCCCGTTCTCAGTCATTACAAAGATTTCTATCGTAGTTAGACCTGCTTTGATCAGAACATGAGATGAAATGTCTATCAAGTTTGATGGACTGATGTGGTGAAAGTGTGATTCAAAGAATTGGTAAAGTAATTGCAGCCCAATTTACAATACCAAATGGTATAGGAAACTGCAATATCCTTCATGACTATAATGAACAAGTTTTAATTTTACATTGATTGATTCAAAGTTTTGCACATAACTACCTCACATTAAAAAATATTATATTAAACCGGTTGGATGTCTTTTTTTAAATCTTTTTATTTTACTTCCTTTTATTGAATATGCAGTGGTGCAATTTTCAGGAAGGGGAAGCGGCCAATCAAAGGGCTGCCATTCAACACACAATGGGGAAAGTCAGGCAGTGGTGGTGGGATTCAAACACACATCCCCGAGGGGATAATTTGGTGACGTTACCACCGGGCCACCACCGCCTGAAAAATATAATGCATGCGCTCTCGTAGACCAGCACACCAATCAATACTTACCCACCCGATACGAGAGCTTCTTTGTTCAAAATTGCTCGTCTCAAAACATTCATTCTACAGGTGTAATTGAAGCTGAAGCAACTGTGAAGCATTTGTGGATTCTTATAGGGAACAGCATTTATACTGAATTAAATTTTTGTATAACTAATAATAAGCAGACCTTGGTGAGTCTTTATAGCCGTGATTTCCGTGATTCGTTTATACTCAGCAGATGGAATGGTTCAGAACGTAGCGAATACTCCCGTTTCAACAGTATTGGTTGACCTAGATCATAGTGTCGGTATTGAATCCCCCAACTTTGTTATGAATTCATTTTCTACTTTGTGCTCCAATACGTATCGCACATTTACCTCCGATGACTAATTTTCAGGTAGCACACTGACTTCTCTCTTCAAAACAGAAAACAGATTTTCAATCACATTGAGATCCGGGTTATTAGGGGGAAGTTACATTAACTGAGCCTTAGATTCACGCATCTTTCCTTTTTCTTTTCTAAAATCAAATAATATCTGAACCAGTCTACTTAACTGAATAAATTCACTGATCTCCCTTGAAACATAACACGGAGCGGTATCCTGAAAAACGATAATTTTTCCAGACGATTTTTTTCACGAAATTCGGGAAACATTTTCGTCATCACAGATGAAACTTTTCCACTATTCATCATGCCTTTGCAGAAGGTAGCATAAATGGTAGGGAAGATCTTCTCTTTAGATAGACGACAACGATTTTCTGCAAAGTTTTTTCACAGTATTGTGAATTAGGTCGTCCTCCTGTTTGGACGTACTCGGTTTACGGCCTCCACAAGCTATTCTGGTTGTTGTTTTCCATGGATTACCGTACAAATCGTGCTGTTGTTAGCGTCAAAGCATTGGGCAAGATTTGATATGAAAAATCCCAGCTTGTGTGCTCGTGCAACGTTATTCCTGTCCTCTTTACTGAGATAACGAAAACTTTCGGTTTTAGGCGCTACTGGCTTCATTATGGTGATAACAATACAAACATTCAAAGCCGTGCGCTAAAATAACGTTGATTTCAAGGATGACTTGTTCAAAAATGATATTTATCGAATTTAGTGAGTTGGCTATCTAATATATATTATCATTATTATGAAACCATTTTTAAATGCAACTTCTTTGGGTTGTGAAAGAATTTCATTCGGTTATTCAATAGAGCTGCTATAATAGATTATATCGGATAAAATAATGTCTCATAACGAACAACCGAGATGGCAAGGGTTGATGAAAATAATTCGGGATAATTCGTGAGTCACTCTTATTAGAATATATTGCGTTTTTATACTTAATAAAGTTTGCTGTTTTCACGCTGAGATTATTTTATCTTTGCAATCAAGGTTAGATGCAATTAACTGACTATTATGCAGTCTAGAAACTACGTAGATTAAAGTAGACAACAGATAAATTATTGTCCATTATTATAGATGATAAATATAATGAAACTCAATTTTATCAGAAAGAAAATATTTAGATGCATCACAGTCGGCCAGTACTGTACTTACCATGCCGCCGAAAATGCAATAAATTGAGGCTTGAATTGCAACATACCGTCAATTCGTTCAGATCGATTTTCTTACATTGTCGGTAGGTTGGTTTAGTCCATTTCGT
>UZAN01045763.1:3822-19957 GCA_900618425.1 Echinostoma caproni
TCGGCATTACAATCTACATTTCTCACTTTAATCCAAATGAGCAACCAAAAAACAGCAACCAAAACCGGTGCACGAGAGTGCATGGTTAATGGTTGTAAAAACTGAACTGAACTGAACTTCGTCCATTGTCTGTCTTTATGCTCTATTAATGTCGCTCACTCTCACACACTATCGAATCCTTTATCGCATATGCTGTGGTTGTAGTGGAAACCGGTCTCGATTTCCAGTTCTGTCGTGTGTTTTGCTTAATGTTTTTTTTTGGACTACAACATCGTTTCTGCGATTTCGTTTCTTGGTTGCACATCTTCGTCTCGTGCGAAATCACTCGAGCTTCATACCACCATGTACGTTTTCATCAATTCGATCATAACTTTCCGAGCATTTCAAACGTACATCTTTTAATCGGTTACTATGCTACATGTACTGAATCACTAAATGATCAGAACCCAATTTAGACATGGCAGTAGGTAGAGTCCTGGTTAGTAGACTAGTGTACATGCAGATTTGACTTGACATAGGATTTGACTTGTGAGCTAATTGGTATTGGTAATCATTGATCATTGGGTTATTTTTTTCAATTTTTCCCCCGTGTGTTTGTGTATTTGACAGATACTCACTACTCTGACCAGTGCACTGCGAATACCGGTTACATGTAAAATTCGCATCCTTCCAAAGGTGAGTTACAGGGAAAACTCCCTTCGTCAATTTCTTTATAGTACTTTATATCGAGGCTTATCTGTCTATTGGCAGAAGCCTTAGATTCACTCACATTCGCTTGATTTCCACAATCTTGTCTTAGATGAATTCCTTCGAATTTATTGCACTGGTGATTGAACAGCTTAATTCAATTAGAACTTTTATTGAATTCCGTTTCATTGTGCTATCTTTCCCTTTTCAGTTGAAACAGTTTTCGACCACTCATTGTAACCACTCTTTCACTAGCTACTTGTTCCCATCATTATTCACTCTCCTTAAGGTTTCTTTCTGGTTGGCGTTGCAGACACGATTTGTCTGTTTTTTTACTCACAGTCAGTTGGGATGTAACACTTTCGCTCGAATAGATTTCAACATCATCTCACGCCTTACCGTTCTGATTTCTCTATTCATTTGTTGTTTCTACATTACGATTTCTTGTGCAGAATTGTGGTTCCCATTAGACCAAATCGTTTATTTCTACCCAAAACAAAGTTCATACGTTAACTTGAAGACAAATTCTCAATTTTCCCGCGCCCTGACACGGACACCTTTTTCAGGAAAATTGCGGTTCAGAAGGAACGCTGCCTTGTTTGGTCTGCTATGTTTTTACGCTTGCCAGATTCTCTTATTTTGCACGCAGTCGCATTAGTTGACTATGCATTCACTCTGTGTTTCGTGCGTACACCTATTAAATTGGTGCTATCGCTCGTATCCAGCGATTGAAATTCCACACGGCATCATTATGTTGTGTCCATGGANTGTGTTAAGCACTGGTTCGTCCAAGTTCACCAGACGAACAAATAGAATAACGCCACCGGTAACGGATACCCACGATACAATGTCAGTGATAATTGCAAATCGAAGCGGAGCTCTCCGATCGTCTTCCATTTCAAACCCCAGCCCAAGGAATCAATGAACGCTGGAAGTACATCAAGGAAGCTATGCGAAAATCGATGGGAAAAACGGCGGAATCTGGCGCAGGCTCAAAACACAAACGATGAATCTCGTCGACTTCGCCTGTCCTGCTGGACGCCCGCAGAACCCTTCCTCCTGATGCCACATATGACACAGCGGGAAGTGGTGGGTAGGGAAGTGTAGAGAGATGGAGAAAGCTGCAGCTATTGGTAATAGTCGCATTTTTTTCCGTCTAATTTGAAATATGGACCCTAGGAAAATGGGCGTAAGTGAGGTAATTAGGAAATACGATGACACACTGATTCACGATTAGCAACGCCGTCTTGACTTCGGGCTGAACATTTCGAGGCTCAGTTCAACTGGCCGCCATCGACATCTGAACTGTCGCCCCCACCTCGACTAGGCAAATACTGCCATTGATGTCAGTCTTCCATTTGAAATGGAGGTTTCCCGGGCAATAAGCTATCTCAAAAGGTATAAGGCCCCCGGCCCGGATGGGCTGTCCCCACCGATTTTTAAGGATGGAGGTTCAGTCTTGGTTTCGGAGTTAACAAAATTCCTGGGCTCATTGTGGGAGAGGGAAGAGGTTCCAACTGAATGGTGTGAATCGGTCATCATACCGATTTACAAGAGAGGTGACAGGTCCTCTTGTGAAAACCACAGAGAAATTAGTTTAAACAAAATTGTCTCTAAATTTTTAGCTGGGATCTTTCTCCGTCTGTTATCTGCCGCAGATGAAGAATGCAGCAGAGAAGTAGAACCATGCTGGTTTTAGACCTGGTCGAGGTTGTGTTGACTACAGCTTCATCCTTCGCCAAACTCTGGAGCACCGACCTTTTCATGGACAAACCATCTCTGTCTTCCTCGATGTAAAAGCGGCCTTCGACTCAGTCGACTGCTCTAAACTCTGGCGGTACTTTTCTCTGAAGGGTAGACCCGAGGAGTTAATTTCACTAATTCGATCCCCTTACACTAATAGCCGAGTCCGAGCTTGAATGCTGGCGTAGCCAGGTTCGGTATGCGTTTTGCACCTTCAAAGTGTCAAATGTTTCTCCAAGATTGAGTTGATCCTGCACCCAGTCTCACTCTGACTGGGGAAGTAATAGAGCAGGTGGATAAGTTTTGTTATTTGGGCAGCTACATTTCACCCGGTGGACACATCACGGATGAAGTGTCAGCTCGCATATAGGAAGCTCGATTGGCATCTGAAAACACCTGTGGCGCCGTCGTGACATCTGGCTGTCTGTGAAGAGTGGAGAATATGCTCCGGTATTTCGGCCAGTTCTGCTATACCGCGCAGGAACCTCGTCATTAAGAAAACAGGGTAAAGATAAACTTTCAGTGTTTGAACACCGCTGTGTATGCAGCATTGCACGAATCTGCTGGGGCAGCCGGACGAGCAATGGTGAGGTTATGTGCAGAGTTTTAGGTAATCGCAGTCGCACCCTGGAGCAAGTGATCGATCTGAATAGATTACGCTGGTTACGCATATCACCAAATAGGTTGTCACGGCGAGCGATGTTCGTCGAGTTAGGTAGTGGGTGGATTAGAGCCAGGGACAGTCGAACTAAACTAACACGAGGGTATGAAAACCCTAACGAGGGGACTGGGTCACATAGTTCCCGTTAGGCTCCCCGGCTGAGGACCTCGGGATGATGGTAACCGGTGGTTAGTGACACTGAGTGATATGGCTAACTGTCGTAAACAGCTGCGTTCGTACATCTTTTCACTTTTTTCGAAATCTTGGTCCAGTGAAATTCTTCATTTGGTCTTCTGCTCCAGTTTCGAACTTCCTGTCTTTCTCCTACTATTCATCCAAATGGGCAGCCAAAAGATAGCAACCAAAACCGGCGGACGAAGGTGCATGGTTTGCGATTCTACAAAACTGATACTGAGTCATACGTCTCGGTGTAATTTTTCTTCCGAGTTTTTGATTCTGTGTTGTGTCCGTGAGGTCTACTTTGGGCTGTGACTTGAAGTGGCTTAGACAATGTCCCACTTTGTGGCCGCGGAAAACCCTTTCTCCATCCGTGTGTTGTCCCGTGGGTCTTTGTGTTGTGCTTCGATATGTTCTGCCAGAACGCAGAACTTGCTCGATTAATAACTAGCAGCTATCGTTGAGGTGTTAACGAATAGAAAATCTCCTGAACCCCCTGCCTTATCATCCACGGACTGCATTGACCGGTTTAATCAACCGTGGTACGACTAATGACACCCAGTGTGAGGTTAAGTCGTCTGGGGTCTCCGGTCTCAGTTTTGTTTGTTTGGCTGCTGCAGAAAGTGGATCTATTTTTGTGGGGTTTTATGTCACTCAACCTTGAGCTCGCTCAATCAATGAGCCACTACTACTAATATGGTCATCGTTTTTTGTGTGATGCTTAACGCGAAAGCATACGAACTCCATTTTGGTCATGTAAAACATTCTTTCTTTCAACTTGTACCTTTTCACAGAGGTTTACATAAAAACGTCTTTCACTCTCAGTCATGATCATATATAATTGGCTTTTTTTGCATTCCTCAAATACGCCACATTCCGACATTCGTCAAGCTTGAGGATACACTCGAATTGGTCCGTTTGATCGAATCCACCGGGGTGTCTGCAATCACGGTCCACGGTCGTACGATTCAAGAACGCCCACAACACCGAAATCACGATGAGGTGATACGTGAAATAGCCAAAACCGTATCTATTCCCGTGATTGCCAAGTAAGCTTTGATCTGCTTTGTATCTGCTTATAAAGATGCGCTTGCAACTGCATACATTCCACTCAAGCGGATAGCATACTAGGGAACTGCTACTACTACCTGTTCGTTAGAACAGTGAGCAAACAAAACACTATAAAATATTAACATTTCTCATAATTTCATCAATCCGTACAACGTGAAACAACAAATCTCGCAGTTACAGTGGCTCAACTGACCACAGTCAAGGGATCAGGAGCGAGGGGAGTATCAGTCCGATTGGTTGATTGCGTCAGCACAGAAAATAGGATTGCGTAAATTCATGAGTTCCTCTCCCTTATCTGTTATCTGTTGAGCCATTGTTGGTGTCAAAGTGTTCTCGTACAAGTACGACGTTGCGGTTTAGCGACGGAGGAGAAATTAGAGGAAATGTCCACTTTTTACGTTATTTGTATTCGCTCTCTTTCTCTCTGGGCTCTGGCGAATTGAATAAATTGGACCCAATGCTTTAAAAAAAACCACCCAGTCAGAATAATAGTTAGTGTTGTAGCGTTGGGATGGAGGGTACAACCAGACTAGCGTGACATGCAAGGTGCGGCGGAAACGATCACGAACAGAACTTTACAACCCAGCGAACGAGTAAACGATACACAAATACGTTCAATTACGGTAGCCAATGCAAATCCCAGTGGAACCGAAAAGAATACCCCACGAAAGCACTACGATCTCCGAACCCGACCAGGAATAACACGGAAGACAGGGCTTCAGACAAGGTTGTATATATTTGGCTCGACCTTAAAGGCAAAGATAGCAGAAAACTCGTCTGTTTATATCCAGTTTTGGGGACCGATCACCACCAATGACCTTGGGAATCAGCTCGAACGTAGTGTTACGTGAAAAAATGGACCCATGAGGATCAAGTATGACCGGTAGTGTGGTATGAGTGTTTTTGGTGCGAAAGTCCAGAAATTCAAATTTTATTTTTAAAAAATGAATAGAAAAATAGTGCAAAGAAAGAGCAGCGGACACTTTTAGGTTGACAAATTAGGTCTACCTATCAATTGGACAAGAATCCTAAGAGAAATGAGCACTCAGCTGGTGTTCTGCTTTATTGAATCTGATGGTCGTTTCATGTCAATATACCTGCCAGTTACATAAGGCTTTATTTGAACAATGCATTTTTCATAGAGGCGTTGAGAACCTGCCGGCACTGATTTGCAAAGTTTCAACCGGGTAACACAGATGAAGGAGAAAAATATGATAACGGTTAAAATGCATACAACTGTTAGAGTTATCCGTGCTGGCGGAAATTGAAAAAGTCGGCAGAAGAAATCATGTCCTTGAGTCTAGCCAGAGTTATCAGGGATTGGTGGGAACGATTTCCCCTCGTTCGGGTTTAAGACGTGAAAGATGAGAACCATCACGAAAATATTTGTCATTATTTTTGAGGTGTAAAAATCAGTAAAAACAGTCTTAGGCACTGATAAGGGGCCCGTATTTGTCTTTTGGTCTCCCATTTGGATGAAGCAGTAGACAGAGGAGGATTGGAATGTTGAAAGTAGTGTGAAATTGAAAATACAGAGTTCATACAGACTAGGATTGCATTGATGATGAGTAGATGCCCGAGCGACCCTGTTTCCTATATTCAGCCATATTACTCAGTGCCGATACATCAAAACATATCAGTTTTCAGTGGTGTTTGTAGAACCATTAACCATTCATTATCGGTTGCCGGTTTTGGTTGCTGTCTTTTGGCTGCCTTTTTGGATGCACGTTAGGCGAAAGATCGGAAAGTTTGAAAGTAGGATCAAAGAGAAAATTTAGAATTTCAGTGGACTAATGTGGCATCACGCTGAATAACATCGTCATCAGTGTCAGGATTTAACCAACTCTCCTCGAGAAGTGTCACTCTCACCTTCTTGGATTCCTATGAATCGTCGATTGTCAGTGTGCGCAGACGACTGTTACTTGAACTCAAATCATAGGCGGTCACCTTACAAGTGGAATGAAGCCTGAGAGCGAACCGCCATTCAGCATAATTTTCGACTTGTCATCCTTGACCACTATTCCTCAAGTGTTCGAATCGATGGGATCCAGAAAATTCAGAAACTGATTATTAGGTCGCAGTTGGCGGGCACTGCGGATCATCTGCCACATTGTCGTACAGTCTCAGAAGAGGATTGTGGTGTTGGATTTATGTGCTGGTTCGGACGGTGAATGTACTCGGTCGCTCCTCCTTCGTCCGTTCGTTCGTTCATCCATCACTCCCTAGATGTCCTTTGGGCGGGTTGTGTGTGTGTGCTTGCCTGCATTCTGGTCTCGTGCGACGACTGCGCTATGATATCGGTCAGAAGCGTGTTCAGAGAACTAATGCGTTCGGTTTGAAGACCGATGTATGAAGAAAAGTGCCACTTGAACCTTCCAGCTGTCTTCCATATACATATGAACAACAGATTCCAAATGACGCTATCTACCTCGTTAACTCGAATCCGTCTCCGCCTCACAACCTGGTCCAATTTTCGTTGTGCATCAGTTTCAGTTTATACAACCATTAACAATACACCTTCGTGCGCCGGTTTCGGTTGCCGTCTTTTGGCCGCTCGTTTGGATGAATCGTAGAAGAAAGACAAGAGAGTTGAAAATAAAGTTGAATAGAAAATGGAGAATTTCAGTGGATCAAAGTTGCAAAGAAATTGAGAAGTTGTACGAACGCCACTGTTTACGACACAGTCATCACTCAGTGTCTCTAACCGTCAGTTACGATCATCCCGAGGTTCCCAACCAGGGAGCCTAAGGAGACCTATTTGACCCAGTTTCCTGGTTAGAATTTTCATACTCTCATGCCAGGTCTTAGCTTGACCACCCGCTACCTATCTCGGCGAACATCGCTCGCCGTGACAACCTATTTGGCGACATGCGTAACACATGCCCCAACCAACGTAACCTATGAAGGTCGACCATTTGCTCCAGTGGGTGACTGTGATTACCTAAAACTCTGCGCACAATCTCACCATTGCTCATCCGGCTGCCCCACCAGATTCGTGGAATGCTGCGTAGACAGTGGTGTTCAAACACCGACAATCCATCTTTATTCTGTTTCATTAATGGCCAAGTTTCTGCTCCTATATAGCAGAACTGACCGAACTGTCGCAGCATATACTGAACCCCCTACTGATAGCCGTATCTCGCGACGGCGTCACAGTTGTTTCAAGTTGGAAAATGCTTCGTTGTGCATCTTCTCATAGCAATGTTTCCCAGTGTCAAACGGTAATCTGTTTGACCCTTATCCCTATGTATAAACAAATGCTATACAACTTGATTGTGATTGTTTTGTCTGTTTAGCGTTATTGTGTCTCCTATTCCATTCTGATCCTCATTCCTAATGTTACGGTGCACCATGTTGTAGGCTTGGTGCTTATGCGAGCAAGATGGGTGATACAGTACGAGAAACGATCTATCAAAATTCTCTCCGCCGTTGAATAATTTCACCACGAAGTCTCCCAACTGGTATATTGGGACCTTTTGTTGAACGAAAATAAATGACCATGAATCTGGCAATGAGAATTTCACCCTGACTGTTTGCAGATGATGCCAAAATTTGGAATACAGTAACGCAACCAGCGGGCTCGCTAACACTCCAGTGAACGCTGAAAGCAGCTCATCTCTGGTCTCTTCTGAACGGTATTGAATTCAATGGACCAAGGTGCAACACAAAGAGGTGATTTTCATATTTCCTCGGAAATGAACATCTGCCACACGCCTCAAGTGAGAAGGAACTGGGCATCATCATTCAAGAAAACTTAAGCTGCTCACTCAACTGTGCCACTACTTCGAACGCGACTGTAAAGTATGTCGGTTTTCTTAAGCGGGTCTTTGACCGGTTTGAGTCAGCGCTTTCCCCCCGTCTACTGTCAGCATACATTCGCCCGCTCACAGAGTACGCTATCCAGACATGGAATCCATGGCTACAATGTGTTTGCAACAGCATCACGGCGAGACCGCATCTTGACATGGTTTGATGGCTTGTGCACTTCTCTGACCCAGTGCATATGCATTGCGAGTTTGACAGCGATCAGTGAAGTTCGCTTCTCTGTATTTCGCTGTACGACCATGATGATGTGACTACAAAATACAGGAGCGTCCACAAAGGATGGCCACCAAAATGGTTACGGGGTTGAGTCGTTATTCATACACAGTTTGATTGAAGTCGCTGGGGTTATATTCCAATAACTATCAGCGCATCAGAGGAGATATGATTACGGTATAGCAAATAATGCAGAATCCAAGCCATTCGTGTCGCCCACTGCTAAAACTATCACCCAACGTTCATCAGCGCGCCCTTCGATTTACTGCGCTACGTTTGTGTTCACTGTTGCATTGGTTTCTGTCATGTTCTCTCGACGTTCGTATCCCCGGGAATTATTACTACGGTTAAAGAATATTTGTTATTCTATTGTGTTATCCAACTCACATGGTTTTGCCCGAAGTGAATTTTCTGCTGGGAACAAGAAACAAAAGCGTGCCGGGTGGCAGACTGTGCCTGAAAACAATCCTCCCGTGAAGATGACGGTTCCGTCATTAATCACTTTCAACATTCGCTCACTGTTTAGTAAACTGGCTGAACTCACGGATCTACTAACTCATCGCATGCACACAAACACGTGTGTAATATGCATATAGGAATCGTGGCTCAATGAAGGCATAGACGATTCGCTGGTCAATATATCTTGTTTAACAAGTTTTCGACAAGACAGAGAAAGAAGCGAAAAGAAGTCCGGAGGTGATGTAATAACCTACATTAACTCCAGTTGGTGCGGCAAATCCGAAACGTTGTTTGTTTTCTCCTCTTATGGTATTGACTGCCTTACTGTTTCATATCGACCTAGGTTTTCCCGTTATCGGAGCACAATTATTATTACAAATCGATACATTACCCCTTCTTGCCCACAAACCGAAATTTATCCTTTCTACGATGCATTTATTCCTTTCATTGCTCCCTTAGTGGACGATAATTTAATTTTAATTGTTGGTGATTTTAATCGCGGATCAACCCAACCTTTATATGCTTTCGGTCTGTTAGATCTCTCTTTAACGTCCACCAGAGAAAATGCTATTTTGGACAGGCTTATTACCAAACACCTTAATGTCTTCTCTCTCAAACCGATGACGCCAATTTCGTCCACTGACCATTGTCTCCTATGTCTTAGACCAAAAGTTTACTCTCGCTTAGCATACCCCGCTTTTATTCAAGCAAAACAAATGAACATCAAAATTCGGAACCTTTCAGCCGACAGACTCCTCCTCAGAAGCTCTCTTGCTATTATCTCCTTATGGTTTTCCGTTCAACAATCTACCTGTTCTGTTGAACATTTTACGGGAACAGCTAACGTGATTTTCAATCTATGCTGTCCTATGGAGACAGTTTTTGTTCACACTGGCAGAATATGCTCTCTGCGACTGAAAGCTTTCAGAAGACAAAAAGAACTAGCGTTCAAGATACATCAAACAGCCACTGTCAACACAACCTACACTGCAAATCAGGGCAGAGATCAAAAGACTGAATGTTTCATTCGCAAAGCAATTTCTGTGAGCTGGAGATGGAAGACGGCTATGGCAAGAGATAGGATTGCTTTGCGGACAGAAGAAACGGACAACGAACAAAATTATGGACGTGGACAGCCTCAATGCTGCATTCATTTATCCTTGGAATGATCTCCTGTCTCCGTACACCACAGATCACCTATCTACCATAGACCCAGTCACCCATGAGGAGGTCTATCATCTTCCTAAAACTACGAAAACCACGAACTCAGTTGGCCCCGATGGTTTTCCTTCGGCATTGCTCAAATATGGCGCCGGCTCGGTCACAAAGATGTTTACGTCCCTTGTTAACCAATCAATTTACACATGTTCGATTCCAGATTCCTGGAAACCGTTCACCATTGTTCCCATTCCTATATCCTCTTCATCTAGCATTTTATCTAAACGCTTTCGTCTTATCGCCATCACCTCCATCAACAACTTGTTGTCATGGCTAAAAAAATATTTCACAGGACGAAAGCAAAGGGTACTTCTTGAAAACCGTTAGTGGATAATTCTGGAGTTCTTCAGATTGCTATGCTCTCCCCCTACCTATTTTCGACTTTCATCAGTGACTTACCCTCAATCCCACCACCTTCAAGTGTGCCGATGATGTGGTCGTATGTCAAGCCATCTCAAACCAATCGGATAGAGAATCATTTTCTGACAATTTGTTGCAAGTGCAATCATTTTCGAACTAATCCGGTCTCCGACTGAATACATCTAAATGCTTTGAATGCATTTTTAGTCTTTCCCGATCCGAATACCCCATGGATCCCTCAGTCATCAATTCCTTACCTATCACCAGAACACATACCATGAAATACCTAAGAGTTACCATAGATAGCAATCTACGTCGGTCTTCTCATGTGCTTGCGTGTGTTGATAGATTGCGTCGCTTGTCAAATACGCAAACTACGACAATTTCGTGTCAGGCATGAAACTGTGTGTTCCTTTGTTGATCAATACAGTTTCCCAGTCATACTTTATTGTTATTCCCGTTATTTTCTCTGGTCTAATTAGAAAGAACTTCATTACTCTACGTCGCGGTTTGATGATTATCAGCCTTTTTTTTCTTACTCCTTTAAGCATTCTGATCACAAAATTGTGTAATTTGCATATCACTTCATGTGAGAACTTCGTTCAAAACATACTCAATGACCCCAGTCATCCAATCAGTCCCGAGTTATCTGCTTGTCCTTGCCACGCTTCAACCTGATCCAATTTTCGCTGCTTGCCCTCCCGCATAAACATTTACCGCAACTCTGGCTCTGGAACTAGTTTTAACTTTACAAAGATGCACACCTATTCAAGTTTTATCATTGTTTTATATTATTTTTATTTCATTTTTTATCCCACTGTAACTGTGAACACATTTTTGACTGAAATGTGGGCTCAGTCGCCTGCACAAGTCATCTATAATACAATACAATCTTAGTAGATATCCATTCAAACTAGTGGTCTCAAAATGCCGGTGTCAGTCACTTGCAGTCAGAGTGTGTTCAATCTGGAACTCTTTCCCACCCCGGGTCGTCTGTGCGCTAAGAGTTGAATCTCTCAAACGGAGACTTGACGAAACATTAGCAAACCTTGTTTTCAACATAAGTGAAACTGCGTGCAGCAACGAAAAAATCCCGTATCATGTGACATTTTACACAATGAATTGTATGTATCACTGTCTTTTAACCACAACACGAACGTATGGGACGAGAAAAGCATGAGCTTGTATGTTATTCCCATAATAAATCTTTGATCTTTGACGGTTCGTAGTTGGAGTCCCGTCAGATACACATTCTTGAAGAGTTATAGAATGGACGAAACAATCGTCCAGTGCTGTTTGCCAGCAACTACACTCGCATATCGAGTGAGCACCGATTTTCCCGCATTCCTAATGCCCCATGAGCTGATGATCCACATGAATTCTTGTTCCGCGGGTTGGCTCACATAATCTGTCAATTTCAAACTTTGGAGGATTGAAATAATTGGTCGTCATATGCTGTAGTTTTCTGCCCATTTTACTGGTTGTTTTTCATTCGGTTTCAGTGGAAGCCCATCAATCACTCTCTCTCGTCATTCAACCGATTCACATATTTTCCCTTTACTCCATTCTATTCAGTGGTGGTTCAAAAGACACAATAAACAAGTACGAGGATATTGAGTTTTTTCGACAACAAACTGGAGCTTCTGGAGTGATGATCGCGCGTGCCGCCATGTGGTATCCAGCTATATTCCGACCGCTTAGTGACAACGACTCGCCAATCTTGTTACACGACATTATTCGTGAGTATCTTGTTCTGGTACGTTTCCTCCGTGGTTTCGCTTTCATTGTGAGAAGTCTAAGCAAGAATCATGTTCACAGTTCCGCAGTTGATCTCAAGTAGGTTCGAGCGCTGCAATACAGTTTTCCGTCGGAGTTTCGACCGCGCCACGGTAGCTAAGTGCTAGGTTAATGCTGTTGGAGAACGTGATAACCGAATGCTAAAAGGATGCACCGTGCTGTGGATACGCCGCACGACTGAATGCGTGGTACAGTGCGTCCTCCGTTATGCGTTTGTATGAAACTTCGGCAGAATTGACTGGCGTCACTCAATGCAGCTTCTGGTGATAACCGGTCGGTAAACCCCTGCGGACCGGTTCCCACCTGTTTGTTTTTCCTCATAGCGCTTCTAGTACTATCTTGACGTCTGCAGACGTACCGCATCGTTCGGAGATAATCGTCCACACCAAATCAATATATGAACCGCACTACACAAAAAATCTAGGTATCTACATTGTAAACTTTCTTGAAAGGAAAATACTTCCCTTTTGGGATTCCAGGAGAAAAAAACTGTGTTGAAGGATTAGAGGTACGCAGCTTTTGAATGATTCGGTTTCGCTGTTGATAGACAGGAACAGACCGAAGGTTCATAGGTTAATGAAACAACAAATGGATTATTTGAACTAGGGATAATTTGTGACGTTCCTCTTCTTTATGTGAACCGTAAGTCGATCCGTTTGTGCTCGATCCTATGGGACAAGAAAAGCAACCGCTTGTAAGTATTTCCCATCATAAAACTTTAACTTTAACCCCACGGGACACCCACGTTGTTCAACCCCTCAGACGATAAAAGTAACTCTCGTATTCTACACGGGAGTTCGATAGATGACTATATCCCACGAACATTGAGCTATGAATTCGACTACAAAGAGGTGTATGATCGGTAGAAAAACGTATGAAATGCTTGGGATTCGATGACATGCGGCTCGTGTGTAATTGACTGGGTGCACCAAAGCTTTTGCGCCATAAAAAATGGTTTGATTTAGGGGAACCATGTGAATACGAGTGAGGTGGAGTAGGGTGGTATAGGGTGCACCCTGTGTTGCTGGTGGCCCTCGGCACTCATCCTGCTTGTGATTTCTTTTAATACTTCTCGCTCTTCCCTGTCTTTGTGTTGCCAAATTCACCCATTATTATCTGATGCGCTCAAGTACACACACACACACACATCTTATCTGGATTGCTCCGCGTATACGTATTCACATGCATGCACAGCACTATCCCGTTATCATCTCACTCACTGTTTGTGACCTTGAACCTGTTACATGCAATTGGTCACGCTAGGCTATTTGTACCTTATGTTCATGAATGCATGGGTTGTACCAGTCATTGTTACCGTCACTTTTAGTTTACTACAGCTGGCTGCTTGGAAAGGATAAGCCGGTTGCATGATTGTCTCTGATTGCCCCCTTAAGAGACACGATCATGAAGTTACTTGGTAGTTTGGTACGAGAGACGTCCCCAGCGTCACTCGGCGTTTTTTTTCAATTTTGAGGGCACACCTCTATCCTTTGCACAACGAACTGCGAACTACCAGACAGCATGAAGTAATCCCTCGCCTCGGAACTGAGGGGGTCAATGAATTTATTTTTTAAAGGCCAGTCACATCGACTTTTGTCACGGGAGCTAGGTGCCCAGTCGGAAACCCACCACACCCTGGTAGTGTCACCGCTGTTTGTTCGTGACTGCTTATTTGTTGCATTATGCCACAATCTATTCACAGCTAACCTTCTTCGGTTAAGGTATCCCCTTGTCCACAACCCGGGGATATGCCTGATAGAATTCAGCTGTGCTTAACCCGAGGGTATCCAGGTTACCGTCACTTACCACGAGACCGTTTATTGGTTTGCTGGTTACGGTTGTACTCACTTACTTTCTCACAGTTATAGCGTTTTTTTCCTTGTACTTTGTCAGTTCAATTCGCGAAAAGCTTTATAAATTGTCGACAGTTTGTGAACTTGTTCGGCTATTAAAAGACGGAAATTAATTAGATACTGCAGCACAACATAAAGGTTCCGAAGGGAGAGAGTCTAGATTGAGATAGATAACTATTTTCGTACGATTAACCAAGAAACGGGCATGGTGCGGAATGATGCTATATCTGTAGGAGGATGCAAATGCAAAACGGAGCTGATATTTGGAACGTGTCTTCGGGGGTTTGACACTGCTTTCATTATTTTCTAATACAGATCAGGCGTTACCCTGTCAAAAAATTTATCACAGGCGTGGAAATGCTTCGAAACAAAGGTATCAAGCAAAACATTTCTATCAATTTAATTTTATTAGGACAAAGGTTTGAGGGACCTGAAGATTAATATTAAATTTGTTCTAGTCAACCTGGGGGTAATTTTGGGAACTAATATGAAAGGATGCTTGTGATCACAAATTGGGTTATATGAAACTGACAGTGTGCATGAGAGGACAGTACAAAATTTTGCAAATATATTCTTTATTTGTGCAAACCAGGATAGAATCTGGTTAAGAACAGTATTGAGGTATTTCACGAAATCAGATTTGTTATGCGTGGACTAAGGACTACAAGGTTAGGGAAATTATTTACCGATGTCAGGTAATGACGGTCGGTTTTGAGACTAAAGTATAAGAGATCGGGACACAGACTAGTCGTGAAGTTCGGCCAGGTCGTCCCGATGGGGTCAAATTTCTTTCAGTATTGTGCCTTGATAAACTCATTTGGCTTCGAGGCATGTGTCATTTTGTGGGTCGTTGACCGTCACAACCATGGTCGGTTCACTCCATAGACTTAACCGGTAGTAAAATGAATCAATGACTATTGCTTCACTCAATATGCTGTCGGATGAAATCATAAAGCCTACGTATCTTCATTGTAACGGTTAAATATCTCCTCACTTCAGCATAATCAGAACACGTGATCGAACATAAGCATGTGACACCATCGGTCCCTCAAGTTGTACGTTTCTGGTTTACTGCTGCACTACTTTCCTCTTCACCAGAGAACTGCACTCGCATCCTTTCATTCATTCAGGCTATGCGATACGGACATCACATTACGGGAGCGAAATACTGCATCCAACAGATGCTACATCTCGAAGGTGATACTCCACTCTTCCTGGATACACTAGCTGCTGCAGATATGGAACAATTGTGGTGAGTTATTCAACCGTGGTATGGTGATCCCACCACCCCGATCACTGATTACACATTGACCATTTGGAATGAACACTTTTCGGCACAACCAAACCTCATTCTTGGATTGAGCTTTTAGACCTTTCAGATACCTTGTTTACCAGGAATACACTAACGTCCCACTTGTATTAAGATATCTCACCGGAAAAGAAAAACCTCAGTCCGCACTGGTCGCTCTGGTCAAGATTGCTCTGCATTCCGCTACCTTAGTTGTGGCCTGACGTGTCGTGTCGTGACACCTTGGATTTCTGCGGAGTATCTGCTCCTCGATGCACATCGATCAAATGATCCATGAAAATGGCTTCTTCCTCGACGTCCTGTACGTGAGGTGGAGCAATTCAAAGCACATTTTAGCTGAAAACCAGTACCAACTTCTTACACAGCTGTTCCGGCATACGTTTCATGGTCTTTCTCAAAGACCCACCATCCGAGACTGAAATCCGCAATGCATTCCCAGCCTTGGGACGTCATAATACTCCGGGACTCCGATGGCCTTCCCCTGGCTATATTTAAAAATGATGGAATAAAGCTCAGTAGAGAATTGGTGGCTTTGTCCTCTAAAGTCTGGCACACTAAGCAGGTCCCCTACTTGAGGAGGGAATCGGGCGTCGTCCTCGACTTCAAACAGGGTCCACGCAATCACTGAGGCAATCATAAGGATATAAGCCTGATTCCAATAGCGTCAAAGCTGTTGGCATCCGTCACTCTTTGTAGAATGTACAATACGCGTGGGGAGCACGCTGGGTTTCGCGCCGGTCATTGATGCATTTATCAAATCTT
>UZAN01045764.1:0-15992 GCA_900618425.1 Echinostoma caproni
ATGGGACCAGAAAAGCATGAGCTTGTAAGTTATTCCCATAATAAATCTTTGAATCTTTGTTCACGGGTGTCGGTAATTTGCAGTGCGAACGATTTCTCACCCTTGCATGAATGCTACAATGTTGTCCTGAAATGTTTAGCAAAAGTTGTCAAAAACGTTTTACTTTTAGATTCCCAATGGCGAGAATTTAATCAACTCTAGAGATACCCAAACAGGTAGACACGATGTACTAAGTTAATCTATAAAACCTCTGAATCGTCAAAATGCCTAAACTGCGCAATCGGCTTCGGAAAATTGGAATGGGCGTTTGCCATTTGTACTGTAAGAAATTAACCATTATCGTTACGTTTACAGTTTTTTGGGTCACTATTTTTTTCCATCGGTTCAAGCCTCTTTTCATTTGATTTCAATCTTTGACCAGTATCCAGAGTGGCTTAGGTTTATCCCGCAACAGAACCACATACGTACACCTTGTATTGACCTCTGCTTTGAATGTGACCAAATAAGATTTCATTACGGGATCAAGAAAATCAGAAAACGAAATCAAAGCCTAATGCCGTCTAAAAAAGTGGCGATATGGCGAGTATATATATGTAATCGGTAACCACAAGATCGCTCAGTTAACCGATATGACAATAGTTTAACTAACCCGATACTGCTTCGAAATCTTCATGTGTATGTTCATCAGTTTGCTTTCTTCAAGCGTGTGAATCCGGTCCGACACTAAATAAGGCCATGGCAATTACCTACAGGTAACGCTTGACGGTACAGATTAGTAAGGTTCACTTTTAGAGAAAATAGATAATGCTATTAGGAATGGTGAATTCATGAAGCCTTATAAAAGTAAGAGGTAGATAAACTTATAGCGCGGTCGATCGATTAAATGACATGCCAAGACTAGTCCTACTGCGAATGGCCGTTTTGCAGCTTGATAGTAACGTCACGGAACGTGTTAATACAATTGTATATTTCTTGTTCTGATTTGCGATTTTTTAAGCGAATCGATACACTTAGGCGGTATCCTGGACAAGGTCCGCCTCGAGGTTTTCGTTTGTGTATTTTTGATCTTGGTTTTCAGTTACTCTCGAAGCTTTGAACTTCGCTTGCAAACGTTTGGTCTTTATAATGGAGTTGCACTTTGTCACTTCGAGTGGAACCCTAGCAGTAGAATCGTCAAGTTACTCAGTCCGAGCTACAGAGGCAACCATCTTTGTTTACGACCTTGCTGTATGAACTTTTTATCACTGATCGAATTACTTTGGTAAACTTTGATCGATGAGAGCAATAGTCGGTTAAGTAGTGTGAAACGTGATCACATTTCATCTATTGGAACTGAAGTGCTTCCTTGTGCGAATTGTGAGTAGATTTGGTCCAACGTGGTTGATCGCACGATCAAGAGAAAATGCTGACCGATCCAACTGTTTCGTTCAACTGCGGTCATTTCTGTTAATCGTGGGTTTGGTTGCTTTCCAATGGTAGAAAATCAAACGGTGGATACAGAATCAAACTGCATAGCACGTGTGAAGGATGAAGGAAATGTTATTCAGCTAAAGAGATTACGTATACTCGCCACCGCTTTGGGTTTACGGGTTCCAAACCCTAGCAAAGCTTCGTAGTTTTCATTCATTCTCCTGCCCGATACTAAAGGTCTTTGCAAAGCTGCAACTGTAGATTTATCCTTTCGTCTCCGTAAATGCAATCATTGTTCTGTCTGGAGCTCACTTGTATATTCGCTTGCTTTTGGCTTCCGATATTTCAATCATCGCGTCTCATCGATAGAATTGTTCAAGACCTAAGTGACAGTGATGAACCCCAACAGAGAGAGGTTCTCTGTTTCACGTTCGAGGGACCCACATCAATTCTGTCTAGGTGCCCGGTTTCTCGACAGATGTGGACATACACGCACATGGATGTATCCACGGTTAGTTATTCTCTATGTGTAACGGTCTTCGATGGTTGGCCGTGTAATTAGATCACTCCAGCCTCTTAATTTATGACGCATTGAAACCAAAGGCAAGTTGGAGCCCACTGAGATTCGCTCGTAATCCCGCTTACAGTTGGTAAGCTAATCCGATTGGTTAAATGCTTTCGCAGTTTTCCACTTATTGGTTCGGTTGTTTGAACTAATTTTGCGCTTCTTAATGCTGGTTTTTCAAGTTGCCTTCACCTAAAGCTGCATTTCCCACTCGTATGGTGCGCGCTAGTCGATTTCAAATGAAATTCGAATAATCTTAAAAAATAACGTGGAACTTATCGCACAAACATAATTTCGCAAAAAATGTTGCAATATTTTCCCCATCCTTCCGTATCTCAGGACACGATACGCACGAGTATTGTGAATACAGTCCGGGATGAATTACTATCTGCTTATTCTGAGGCTGCTGATTTGCTTGCTGAAGTGGACCGTCTGAAAGAAGAGGTTACTCGATTGCGTGGTTATCAGGCAGCGTTCTACGCTTTACGTCCGTTTGTCTCTGCCGAATTGTGGGAGCACTTGAATACGCAACAGGCTCGATTACAATTAGTACAATCCACTCCTTCCCTGCTTCCAACAAACACCAGCAGTTCGGTTCCGGCCACCTCAGCTCCATCGGTTCGCCCGAACTCGCCTCAACATGTGGATTGAAATGATTTATCGTCTTCTTTCGTTCTTCCACGTTTCCACTAATTCATCTATTTGTTCGTCAAATCTTCCATTCTACCGAGCTCACTTCGCTCTCTTGGTCTTCGAACGCATTTTAATGGCTCTAATTATGGTTGTCGGGTGCCATTGCATGTTCTCATACGCATACAAGACTGCCATGAGTTTTCTCTTTCACTTATTGGCGCTGATTCAGTTGCACATTCAAGGCTTCGTAATGATTGCAGTGACTTCCATCTGGGAATTTTTCGCCCTTACTACGTGTGGTCGCGTCATGAGCACATTCATCTACTGCTAGTCTCTCTTTACTCTCCCATTCTGTTCTTCTTCAGTACGTACACATGCTGAGATTCAGCAGATGCTTCGTTCAGGTTTTACGATGTCCGTTGACTTCTGGTGCCAATTTTTTCTGTTCCTCTCGCAATCCCGTTTGCCTTTCTCGTTCACGATCGTTAGAAGAATCGCCGGCTCATCCGAAGAATCTCCTATTTTATGGATCCATACATTCATCCCTCTATTGTTGTTGTTTCGTTCAATTGTTCCCCGCTTCTCGAAATCAGATCCTGGTTTCTGTTTGCCACTGTCCACCCCCTTTCTTACTCTTGCTCATCTTTTACCACGGTCTTTCATAATCGAACCATCAACATCGACTCGCGTCCAACTCAACCCGTACGCCAAACACAACACACAGACGACCGCGTTTGTTTTGTGCACTTCATATTGATCGCATTCATCCAAACATGGACTTCCGAAATGCCTGAGTGCGCACTTTTCGTTTCTTGTTCTTTCTCTTTCTCTCTCTCACACACAGCTATCTCCGTTTTTTGCCTGGTAATCTGTCGACATGTATGCTGTGGTTGTTCTCTCTCTCTCTCTCTACTGTCTATCATATCACAGCCTGTCAGTATTCGTTCATTTACTCGGTTCTGCTTCGCTTTCATTTTCGGATCTTATTGGTCTGACGCTCTCGATTCCATCTTCATTTTTCCCTTCTGCTACTGGCATTGCAGCTATATTGCTACGACCGTTCTTGTTTTCGTTGTATGCTTGCCATTCTCATTCTTCTTCCCATGGAATCGTTGTTGTTGTTATCAGGCAGTTCAAAACAACCACCTAGGGTAGTCTTTTTCATTTACATAAGCGTTTTGTGATTCCACACAATCCTCGTTTTTCTCTGTCCCACCCGGTCTATCGGGGACTTCCTCCCTTCCCCCACTCCGGTCCTCACTACCCGCCGGCGGGCTTGTTTCCCCCTCATGCATTTTTGATTTCTCTCTCTTGAGCGCGCTCACCGTATGCACATTTATGGAACCCCATTTTTGTTCATTACTGTATGATATGTTCTATTGAGTCGGTAAGTGATTTTTATCGCTGTCTCCATCCATTTCTCCCTTTTCCAATTACTGATCGTTATCAGTTTGTGGCTTGGCCTGAATTTTAATCTCATGCTCTACTGTCTTGTCGGCGTAAACTTTTACGCACAAAAGTCTCCAATGCTTCACCTTTTCTGCCTCCCTCCCTGTCAGCTCCCACCTGTCTCTGTCGCCATCGTTATCTCATTTCTCCTGTTTCAAAATGTCTATGCGGATAAAGTTTGCATAAATCCTCGGGAAGTGACCAGCCTATCGGTTGTCACACCTGACCATCCATGTGTATACAATTTTCGTTCATCCTCTGTAAACCCCCTTTGGGGTCCCATTAGATCTTGTCTGTTTCCCACCGTGGATTTGTGGAATGGACAGCATGGCCGTCTCATCTTGTGTCCTTTGATCTGTGTCATTCAGTCGGACTAAACATTGCGTTCCCTGAATTTTCACTCAGTGGTTTCCAACTCCTTCCCAGTGTCACCAACCACTTCGGCTCCTCTGAATTCGAACACGTCTCCGGGGCTGTTTCGAACCCCATGTAGTGAGCGCTAACCGCTAGTTCACGTTTCCCGCCTCCCTAACTCCACCCATGTTCGACTTATTGTCTCAGATGCGTGTTCTGTTGAGGACGATGATGACAAGGGTGATTTTCATGCATTCCTCAGCGGACCAGCTCGTAGCATGCTGATCGCTTTTGTACAAACAAATCAAATGGCCACAACAATGATAAAAAGATGTGAGCTTGTTTTCTTTTTTCCTTTATTGATCATTATTATGTCACGTCAAGTACTGTTGTGGAAAACAATGACTTGGGGGTCAGGTTCAAGTGATGAAAACGTAATTCCAGGTCCTGTTTGAGGTTTTGCGTTAAATTAACACCAGTGCTAATTCAATTAATCATTTGCAGGTGTTTATTTCTGAAGCACGGATTGCTTTTGAAATGACAAGGACAAGAACAAACATTTGGCACATCCAGAAAGTGTCGCACGGTGAAGGCGATGCTGCGTGAATTCTCTTGGGATAAGATGGGACCGGATTTAATAGGGGACATAATAATTCGTAGGTCTTTTACGCGGAAGTAAGAGTCAGCTTGTTATCTTTTCATTCAATGAAAAGATACACCACGGTGGTGTATCAACCAAATAAGAGATCTGAAACAGGACCATAAGTTCTGTTGTGGACCGCTCACAAACAACACACAATATGAAGCACAAGCGCGTTCCGACAGAGAACCCACAAACCTCATTGTGACAGTATTAACGGGTCGAGAACATAAATGGGACGTCATCGGTAGGTTCGCGCGGTGTCTCACGAGGAGAGAACACACGAACACGCGGGAGGTTCGAACACTAAGAAGCGAGTACCTCGGCAGCCACTTAGCGCCAGTTCGAGATCATGGCACAATAGAGCACTGCATTAACACTGATAACCTTGTCCGAACTACGATAGTGAGAACATACCTAGTGGACAACAGAACATGCATTTGTCACGAGAATCAAGTCGAACGAACCGTTTCAATCCGTTTATATATTCCTTTGAACCATAAGCATAGAAATCTCGATGCGAAAGTGAGGTAATTTACACAAACTGTCAATAGTGGATCAGATGCTATATATATATATATATATATATATATATATATATATATATATACAACGCCTGAGTTCAGACTGTGCTAAACACTTCGGTTTCGAAGGGTGCTTTACTACTGCACCGGACTGAGTAGCGGGAAAAGGGAGTGTGAGCTTAACCATAATTCTTTGTATTTTTTGATATCAGTGCATCCAATAAGTAGGGAGAGATACCAGTGTACTACCGCAGCTAACGTACCCACCTGATGTAGTTTGCTTTAGGCCAGACTGAAATTCAAACAATCACATTCGGTGAACACGAGGATGAACAAACAGTTCCCCAAACTAGGTGACTCTGGTCTGTTGTTACGCGGTATTACCCTATTTGTCCGAATATACTATCATTAAAATTTGTAAAACACAGAGTAGCGAACAAGCTCGTTTTTGGTGATTCTTCTACACGCTAATGCAGTCTACTGGGGGACTCATGGCAAGTTGGAAAAGAAATACTCAACACATCAGTTCCATGACCGGATGTTGCTCACATTTGTTAAGTTGATGCTTCTACAAGAATCATTAAACGCTTATTCATAAAAGGTGCCAGTCTTCGAATAGTCCAGTCGATTACATTGAGAACAACTTCATGTGAAGAAAACACTTATTTTCAGTCCCTGGTAATCATACCAATACATAACATCCAATATGAATAGAAATAAAAAAAGAGTAATCAAGAATGATAGCTCTAATGTTTCAGATCTGGTTCTGAACGCATGTGCATACGTGTGTGATGAAATTGATCGCAGCGGTTCGCCCGGGGTACTTTGACAACCAGGAGTTACAGTTTCCAGACTGCCTGCGAGACACCTTTTAGTTTGCAGAAACCATGACCAACCTGAGTCTCAAAAATAAACAAATACTGTTCCTTGATGTTTCACCTGACGTTACACACGTGAAAACTCAGTGAAACCAGTTATCTCGTGTGCAAATTTATTCAAGAGAACCACAATAATGTGGACATTCCATTGAATGAATTGAAGCAATTGTTATTTACATGCCGGGCCTGAGATCTAATTTCAATTCGGTTTCGAACTATTTCGTCAAAAATGGGGTTTCGATGAAATTTCCTCTCGGGCCATAATTTGCCGACACGTGTATGGCCAAAATCGAAAACGATCATCCTGAGTCCTCAATCAGACAGCACACCGTGTACGAATGACACACTGATGATGTGCTATGTGTGATGGAGTCAAATGCGAACATAAATCGTTTTCTTTGAGGATTTCCAGACTGTCCACCGAAACGTAAGTTTTACTCTTGAAACATAAAAGGACATCTGATCTGTAAAGGAAGAAATTTATCATGAAATCAAATTCTCGACTACTCTTATATGAAAAGATAACAGTCTAGCGTATCTAGGCCTCCTCATAATTTACAGGGGTATATGTAGCTGTGTTCAATTTTCGACACAGAAAAGCAAATTGGGACGGGTAGTGTTCTCATTCACATACTNATCCCATTTCGATAAGTTACTTATTTGCTATCACAAATAAACCGTTCCCGATGGGAACTGTCGATGATTAACTTCGGTTCCTACTCAGCTTTTGTATCGCGTTTATTTATCATATAGTGTGGAGAAATGAGCAGAACAAATAGCAGCTGTTAAGAAGCTTTATATTAATCTCTTTCTCAAACGAAAGATGAAGTAAGAAAATATTAAAAGACTTTCAGATACAGTAAATGCAACGTTCTATGTCGCATATCTAACCTATTGTGTTTTCGATTGGGGGAAAAAGTGCCCGATTTTACAGCCTCCTTTGTGCATCCTCATTCGGCTGTTTCTGTTGAACTGGAACATGGGGCGCACGCTCAACTATTCGTCCGATCGCGTTTTGTCAACATTACCCGGGTTGGCTGAATACTAGAACAATAAAAGTTACTAGCGTGGTGTGCGGTGAGTTTGTTCCCCGTCCAGCCAAGTCTCTCAGTGTGTGGTAAACCCGTTGCAAGCTATTTACAAAGTTCGACGCAGTTCATTATGAGCAGTAAGGCAGTAAGCCACGGATAAAGCCTCAAACAATGGAAGCAACAATGTCTCCTGTGTACCCATAAGGAATTTTTTCAAGAACCAACGCCACCCTCTCTGGCCCACTTCAGTTTCTTCAACACGTGTGTGGCCACTAGAAGGTTATCAACGTGACCGATTTCACACGTACGGTCGGAGTCAGATTTATACTATTTGGACTGTAATTTGTCATTCCCATTTCTCGCACTTTGAATTACATTTAGTGTTATTTATAGGTACGATTAAGAATAACTGGGAATGAGCCTTTTTGTCCGGTGCTGTTCCTAAAGTGCGAACGTTTAAGCTCTCATGACTCTAGTTGAGTGTGCTGTGTTGGTATAACTGATGTCACACAGTGGAGCTGGCACTGGAGAGGTCACGCACGGGATTGGTGGTCAATATTGGTTTTCGGTTTCATATATGCTTTGCCCAAAACTTCTCTTTTGGTTATTTGACAACCATTTATTCAGTCTGACTTGGACGATTTTCTACGTAGCTGCATCATTTCCTGAATCTTTTTATCTAGGTTACAATTAACAATCAAATCATGAAATACATGCGTTTCGGTTCCTTATACACTCGCTGTAGCCTTTCCGAATGGGTTGGAATACTGAGTTCAGGCATAACAAATATGATTTGTTATTTTCATGGACGAACCTAATCGGGGTTTCATGCCGCGTCTTCATTCATTCATTCCTTAGATCACCGGACCATTGCTTCAGTTCTTTGCCGGATTACCAGAAGTAAATGTCCATCCAATTTTGTTTGCCCACTTCGAGAATGTTGTACATCAACATTTCCTTTTTACAGTTTGAATGATCTACTTTGTGGAACCTTTGAAAGCTGAATTGTGCACATGTGTGTGTGCGTGCGTGCCGGACTACCAGACGTGGTTGAGAAAAATAAATATGAAATCCTCAAATGAAACACCCATTTTCTGTGTGCTACGCTTTCGTCTAATCCATAAACTATTGTTCCCATTTCGTTTATTGTGTGATCCGCGCTCTCACTTAGCTGATAGGGCGCACTTCAATCTAATTAGTCCAAGCATCAAATTTTTACATTACCAACCAGTCTGTATGTTGAATTGGAATGATCCGAATGCTTTTGGTTCCACCGCCTGCAAATGCACACAATCGAGTGATGAAAAACTAGAGCTAATCATTCTGTTTTCTGCGCCCACTGTTGCCTGCGATCGAATTATTAGGGTTTTTTGCGGAGACTCAATTTTGATTGTTTTTTTTTGAATTATCACAATTATTCTGTCTGGTAGATAGCCACACAAACATTTATTCATAGTGCAATCGATTAAATTCCTGCAAAATTGAATAACATTTCATGAAATAGAATGAAGTCTAAGATCTAATTGTTTTATGTTCAATTTCAGATAGAATACTGCGGGGAATTATAAATCTCTTCCCGTTCGGGCGAACTGGCGACTGTTCTGAATATGTCGCGTTTTAGTGCCGTGAGGAGAAAAACATCCGATTAACTGTTATAAGTTGATCAATTGGTACCTCATAAACATGTCTCTTCGTCTCAGACTGGCTGAGTGGAAATAAAACGAATGTGATACAAAGTGTCTCAAAATGGTTTCGTGGTAGGGCAAATCGATCCGTAACACTTCAATGATTATTGAGAAGAATACGTCATACAAAACGTGGTTTAGTTCACTCACCGACAGAAAATTATGAGCATTTGTTAATCAGTAGAAGAAAGTGACTATGTGCTATCCGTCGGTATTGATTAGATGCTTATTTCAGACCAGATATCCGTTATGAGTTATTCAATATTGGATCATGAAGATACCCAGGGTTTGCATAAGTGAACCACGATGTTCATGGTTTCTCCACAAATATTGCCTCGACACCTATGCGCATTTGTTCATTCAAGTTTTTCCGAATCATTTTAGTTGATAAAAAAGCGGGTTCAAAGTTCATTTGAACCAGATTGCAAATGAGAGATACTTCATGATGTGATATATATTCAATAATAAGTAGTAAACGATTGACCAGACGAAATTTCTCTGGAAGCACACGACCAATTTCGCGGTTCCTACCGCTCGTCAGGGAAGCGTATACGGTGATCGTTCGTCAGTTCATTTATATACTTGTACCCAGGAAGTGTATTTCCATCACAATAACCTTGTTTGCAACACCGGGTGATTTTTGGATAGACAGCTCTGTCAGAGCCAGTCCATTGAAGAATCAATGCTATGATTCCATGTTTTGTAGGTGGGTTAGATGCTATTAACAGTAACAAACCTGACTAGAGCCTCTTTATAGAATATTTCATAATAAGTAGTATATATAATGGAAAGGTAGTATGACGAGTAGCAAAGAAGAAAGGAATTTCGGGTAGGCAGTAGGCACGATAGCGTTTCATACCAGAGAACTTTTATCTCTGACCTCACAGAGGCTTGGCGAGATCGATTGGTATGAGATTCTCTCTCGGTCTGCTCTGTACGCGATCCTCGATTCATGTGACCACACAGCGTTGTTGAGATCAACCAAACACGACTTGACCAAATTGTCGCAAAACCACCTTACAATATCGGCCACTGTTTTTTCCCCAACCGATTCCGAACTTTGATCCCTCCATTCAGTTAACTTTACATATAGAATAACACTTCATGTTGGATGTTCCCTATCGAGAAGAAATCGATTTTAGCAGTCCTGGCTTTTGGCGGTTTCCGTTAACCCTAAAACGACCTCAAATTTGGCATACATCCGTTGGACCGACCTAGTCTGTGTAAAGTGCAAATCGCCCGTCAGTGTGCAGCGATGAGGACGATGATGATGCGGGAGTAAACTAATTAGCCTACGCAGGGAGATGAGATTTTCCGTTTCAGAAAATCAACGTGCCTCGTGTGCAAAACTATTTTCGCATATTCATTAGACAAGGAGGCTTTCAAGATGCATTCTCCAAGTTTTAACCGAAAACTGACAAAGGTAGTCATCAAAATTAATTTGTACTTATATTTTATCAATTTTCCATCGTTTTTCCCAGCGTATACAAGCAAGTATGTATTTCAGGTATAATAAACATCCTCCGTGTATTTTCAGTGGATATTAAATAGGATAAGACCCTGATTTATTCACTTCTTCGCAAGTCATAAATTTCAAAAGGGATAGAATTTCATCTGCTTCCCCCTTGCCACGCGTACTATTAGTTTAGGCAATATTACATTCGTCCAACATTGCTGAATCAAACGTCACACTAAAAATCATGTTGAAGATTTTCAGGGTATGAGATTGAAATTCAGAAATGAAATTATTGAAGTAGTTTTTCCATGGTTTGCACAAGTCTGTTTTCTAAGAGAGTAAAAATTTGTTTCCGGTTTTGCCACGTTTCAATCATTCTAATCATTTGTTTACAGACATGATGCTTTAAAGCTTTAGTGAAGATGATGCATGTGGATAACCACAAACCTTAAGATTTGTCCAATTCCACTACGTGTCTCACTCATCATTAGCATAGAAAATGCGGAATCGATCGTTCAGTTAACCACCAGCAAGTGATTGCATTTCAATATGCACGAGGAGCAATTGATGTGTGTTCTCCTTCTGAAGAGCTGTAGTTGTGACGGCGAAAGTGACCAAAAGCTAGTGGATCAGCCTTGGAACGTTAACATAGATATTTCAATAGATACATTGATCAGTAGAGAGGAAGTGACACTGTTTTTAGAAAAGCAATACCGTGCAGTCTGTTGATATCGCGCTGCAAATGAGATGGGTCATCATTTTCTTTGGAGTGCGATGCTACTTTCACATCGGTTTTATTTTCTGGCAGGCAGGAATAAGTTTCTCGCTCTGTTGGGTTATGATGGCCACTGTACCGACTGAGTCAGCACAGCATATTGCGCGTTCATGAACATCCTGTTTCTGGGCTAATTATTCGACTGGGATCAATTGCCGCATTTTTTATGGGGACTGGAAATTGGGAACCAGGATAATGATGGATTGGTTGAAGTGAAATTTTCTTGTGTTGCGATCTGCATTTCGAATTGTAGATCAGTCACTGTTCTCATTTTAGTTATTCCATGCATAACAAGTTTACGAGCAATTACTCGAAGGGAGGAATAGTGAACGGAAAATAAATAATCTTTAGCGGGGGATTCGGGCCCAGGTTAGTCGGGTTCCAAGACATAGCTTACGACCTCAATCGCTTAACCATTACTGTCATCCCCCAAAACAGGTTAAAGTACTCTGATTTTCGTTGCCATTTGTTACTGGTCAATAGTTTGCTCCAATCCAGTGACTAAAAATGCAGTTTGTTAAGAAAACCCTAGTGAATTCGACACAGTTCAATATAATTTAATATTTATCTGTCTCATAGTAGGAATAAATTGCATTATTTTGGTCTCCCCCTCCAATCAACTATCAAATTAGAGTGAATCAAAATTGAGGCCATATTTATTTGCTATCTGTATAAATTACCCTGTTCAAGCTGCGATTACATATATATATATATATACTTTGTTGGATAGTTTACCTTGGGGATCACTGTTGACAACCTAAGATAGAAATTATCGAGACAGATTATAACAACCGAGTTCTCCATTGATGTCGCACAGTAACCTGTCGTCACAGGGTTTGTACCAAAAAGTCACCAATGATGTAGTGTATACATAAAGTGTAAGGGTCTTCTCGCCCCAGATGCACCACTCAGTGAAACTGTTCAACGAACTGCGGGGTGGGAGGGGTTTAATTGTTGCGGAATATGAAGATGACCAGCCCAATGTTGGCACAGCCTTAAACAAAACACAGCCCGAACTGAAATTTAAATGATTAGTTACCGTTGCGTTCTGAAACCATGCAGGCAGTACATAGCAGTTAGTTGTGAGCACGTCACCCTTCCTTCTTCATCCTAATTAACAGTGGTACCTATACTGTGGCCCAATGTTGTTCCCATGCGACCTGAGCTGTTAACGATGTACTTCATAGTCGTTTATTCGGTGCAGAAGGATAACCTTGAATCCGATAAGGGTTACCTACTTTGAATGGATGCGTGTGTGTGATTGATCAAAAGAGTCTGGGCAATTATCAAATTAGGCAACGCATGTTGCTAGTTTCTATTTTAGGACAATCAGGAGAACCACCTAACGGCACGTATCCAGGCCAACGATGATCGCATAGGATGTTCAATTTCCCTTTAATATTGAACCCACGTATTCGTTTCAATAAACCCCACTAACGGTAGTCAAACGGTTAGGTTATTCATAACAACGACTCCTAGGTTGTGTTTAAGTCCCACCAACACCGCCTATCATCCTCACTTCTCTATTGCTTCATCGAGCCCTTGATTGTCTGTTGAATTGCGTATTCGGAGAACATAATTGTTCTCTAAATTTTTTTGCGCGGTGGTACAATTTGAGACACTTGAAACTAGAAGCTAGAGAGGTAAGATTCTGTGTATGAGAGGTGGACAGAGTCAGCTTCCGTGCCAGATATTCACGGTAAAAGGTGATCAGGTCATGTGTATCACTGCATTCTCATCTCGATAAATAATGTATTGATGTGATGCTGCCATGTATGGTAGTGTGGATTTAGGTGATGGGAGGTGTAGAACGTGAATTGAAATATTTTTGCGCAGAGTTCACAGAGTAAATGTTTTTTCAGTGATCACGACGGTTGTCAATGCGCTCATCCACACTCAGTTGGAACGATTTTACGGCATCTGATAGATAATCCTACATATTCGACCGGATTCTATGCGCTGACCTGTCTACAAGGTGTGCAAGGACGGCACGAGAGATCGATCCTCATCGATCGTGGCCATTCTGTGTGTTGTTCTTTCATCCGGACAGAAAGTGATATATTCAATAAGTAAAACGGAAGTGAACACATTGTTGCTTTTATCGTGACTGCTGTTCTTATTTTAAAAATATTGCGTTACGTCGAGTGCGCAACATCTAGCACTTATTTCAACCAGCGGTTTTCGAAGGAAGAAGTGTGTATCCAGTTTTGCTAAGTAACGTAGGTATATGAAGCTAGTCACACAATGGATACACTCGAAGACACTCACTTGATGGAGTGCACATCGCAGTTGAAGTTTGTTTGAGGAGTGGCAAGTTGCTTCGAGATAAAATGATTCATCAAGGGCGTGACTTTACCAAGTGGACATCAACTTCGTTATATTCAATATTATTATTATTATTATTCAGAGAATTTATTTTTGTTCATTATTGCGTCAAAGGAAAAACAGCACTGTAATAGAATCAAATAATGCATGAATTATTGCCAAATGCCCATCATCAAACTGAGTAAGTGTTTGGAGTATGAGGTGTTAACATTTGTTGTGAACAAACTCCTTTTTGTGCGTAAATGCTACATAATTATTTGGTTTTAAAATTTTCGTTGTACAAATGCAGGTGTAAAATATTTCATGTGGGTAGAAGCGTTGATATAAATCGCACTTGACTGACAGTCCTTGTGGTCGCTTGTTGCTTGAACTCATCTCACCAGAGCCCTCATTGTAATTTAAATCCGAACTGAAAGTGAACCAGTTGATGTTGATTTTTATGCTTTGATTAAAAACCTCTCATTCCATTCACTTAAGACGTTGTTTTGCTTGCAAAGAACACGAAGGTTCCGAAAATCCATTTGTCAGGAATTCATTTAAAATTCCGATGAAAAATTCACTTGTTCGGGAAGTGAAAGCCGTTATTTGCCGTCGCTCGTATGTGGTTCCCCCTACAACATCCCAGTCACTTCCGAGGGACTGACAGTCGTAGTCAAACTAACCATATCATGCGCATCATGCCAGAAATGTACTGTTCCTTCAATAACATCTGGTTCGACGACACAGCGTGGAGTATCGTTCGTGACATTGAGCGTAAAAATGTGCCACCCATCAAATGCTCTGTAATGCGAATCTTTTCTTTAGTGTTCAGAAGGTAAGTTAAGAAAATTTCGTGCAGGGTGTGCATGCATATATCTTCAAAACTGCTGTTCTGCTATCCCTGAAGTAAAAGCGATATTGCTACGGCGTCAGCACTGGTTAATTCTATTTCACAGTGCTTTTAACGATTCTGTAGGAGGACCTCAGTTCCAAGCCGGAGCACATGGTAGCAAACAATGCTTGTACGTGATGCATTTGAGGTCACCAAAGAAAACAAAACAGCCACAGAAACCTTAAGTAATCCGGTAAACGTATTATCGCTTCCATGTGCTAACTATTCTCGAACAGGCGTGGATGTGAATCTGCTGCTCGTCACACGTTCCATCGATCATCCCAATTAGGTTTGCTCGAGTAGAGAAAGACTCCTTAATTCATAGATAAACCGGTAACATGAAAATTAAAAAAAACTCATCTGGTAGACCCTAGAAAGACGTCGTTGGTAGCGCGGTTTGGCTGCCACTTTTTGACGTCATCATATATACACACACACAATGAACCTCAACGGATACACGAAGGTTGGCACATTAATTGCGTTCCCCAGAATGTTTACTTCATTGGGTACAACATATAGCTCGTTGCAAATGTGTGAACCTAACAAGTCTATCAGCCCATAGTGCAATTTCGCATCAATCAATGATAGGATATCGTTGTCACGGGCCCAAATGGACTGTCGTGATTCATGTGGCCTAGTCGTAAAAGCATCGGCCACAAACTAAAGAATTGGAGCTTTAGTCCCAGTGCGGAGTTATGAGGTGCGCATTTCTGACTAGTTTTAACATCGCTGAAGCAATTTTCCAGTGATCTACTTTGGCTGTTTAGAAGAAAAACAGTCAGCGAAATAAGACGGGGTAGGTTTGGGTAGTTTTCAATTACATTCGAAGATTGTTAAAAGCATTAAATACTGTTCGTTTCCTTCTGCCAAGTGAGCAACTATACAAACATTTTTGCGACACGGTAAACGGACAGTTACAGACTGTCAGAGATACAACAGTTGATCAGTTAGGTGGATGTGGTCGAAATCGGAAACGGGATCTTCGGATTGGAGGTTTTACGACTTATATTATTTGATAACATCTGGCTACAAGCGAAAGGCGGTTATAGTGAACACACACTGGCACAAACACAAAACCAGTGAAATCAATTTCTGTTTTCACTCATTTTATTTTGAACACGATTTTGGGTTCTCTAAGTGCATTCTATCCCAGATGAAAGAGAATGAATATTGCAAACAAAATGACATCACATTTATGCTTAACTGTTATTTGGTTGCTCTTAACCATTAGTAGAACGTGACTTAGTTTAAATGAATGAAATATAAAGCAAAATATAACAGTGGTTATATCCGGAACCTCGATGGGATTCACACCCAGGCATAGACGTCACCGGCTGTCGCTGTACAGAGCATAAAGAAATAAAACTTCCTTTTTATTCATGGAATATGCAAGTGT
>UZAN01045765.1:8531-31375 GCA_900618425.1 Echinostoma caproni
AAGCTTAGAGAAAACAAGAGGTAAGAAAAGAAAACTGCCGTTGCGAAACCGTCGGTTGAAGAAACGCTACAAACTCAAACTCATGAAACAGCGTTCTCGACTGAACTTAAGAGCACACTTCTTTGTCAATAGGGTAGTGGATAACTGGAATAAGCTACCATTGGAACTGATTAGACAGCCAACCGTCCAGGCTTTTGAAAGAGCTCTGGACGCCAGATGGTTGGAGGTTTTCCCTGACATAGAATGTTAGGTATGTAAATTGTTTTTGTGAAATATGAAACGCTTCACAATAAAGGTCTCTCACCGACGCGGCGAGAAGCAAAGTTTCTCTTTCTCTCTGTTGCAGATAGAAGGAGAAACTGATCAATCGCAGAAGTGGACGCACACTCGCTGGCATACCACCGAAGGAATTCTGGACACGTGACTGGCCTGTGGCCACTATCAGTCCTGTGCAACCTGACCTGACCTGACCTGACCTTGCCCAGTTTCCATAATTGCGGCAATTTAACTTTGTTATGGGTTAGCAATATAGTCAACAATCGAAATATTTTACTTTTGGCTTGTTGACAAACGTGTACAGACTTGCCTAGAATCAACGAAAATGTATTTAGTTGCGCAAATTATTTTATTTTTTTCACTTCAACTGTGCAAAAGTGATCTACCCATAAACACATCCGCTGACCACCAAAATCTCACATTTGGAATATGTCATGTCGCTCAACAAGAAGCAGTCTCAATGAGTCTCTCTTTCAAGCAATCAAAGACCTTGCCTTTAAAGGGTGAGTCCATTTGCTAATGAGTGGAGTTTTGTGTTTGGATTATCGCTCTCTCTCTCTATATGTATATATATATACCATTTTGAACCAGCCTCAGAGAAGAGTAAAGTTGTTAACCAAAGTCTTCAACTCTTTCAACTTGTAAAGTACACTCCGTCTTGCATTAAAAAAGGGCTATAGACTGACTAATTACGCTTTGTGATGTTATTACCCCGTTAATAAAATATACATTCATACTTCCTGAACTGAACTGAACTGAAAAGTTTTTCTTAAAAATAATCATTCTAAAATATTAGCATAAATATACGGGGAATAGCTGTTGTCTGATAAGACGCGTGCATGCTTCAACCTCTTTTGTGTTTGCGTTATACACATTTATCCAAGAATATACAGTTTTTTCTTTCCTAATAAGCACAATTTGTTGATGAAGAAAAACTTGAGTTTAGTATAAAACGTGTTGGAAAAATACAAGGATGCATACACTAATAGTGTAGGCACTAGGTTATCGATACCCCGAGCTAATACGTAGGGGTTACAAACGTACGTTCGTACGAGAAGAGAACGAGGCGATTTGCGAAACGGAGGATGGCTTCTATTGTAACGACCCGCAGAGCAAGAGAGATACAGAGGCGTGAGCAAGCGTGCGGGAAGTGAAAGCAAACACGTGGTGATCAAAGAGGTGGCCCTGGTGTGGTAAAACAATGAGATTCACAAGAAGCAGGGTACATTTAGAATAGGATATGAATGGTCACTACAGTAGTCTTCTGTTCTTTCGGAATGTTTACTGCTAGAAAAGACCCCAAGAAGTGGTAAAATTTCCGTTTGCACTAATATTCAATTTCATCAACTTGACTTCTTAAAACGTAAAAACAAAATGTAAACTATCAATTGTATCAGAGATGCTTACTTCATAAGATACATAAAAATGCAGTAAAATATGTACGACTACAGAGTTTTCTGACATGCAATATATTGCAGCATAAAAACTAAAAGGCTTCATTAAATGGATGTGCATTTATTCGGTATTATACGGGAAGGATAAACAAAAAAGCGTAAATAAAAATGTCTCTGGTACATACTACAGGTACAGTTAAAAATTTTATTTATGGTTTATAGTTTTTAGTAACCAAAGATAATCTAGTTAATGTGGATGAGTTTTCGAAACAAGCTATTAGTCAGGGCCGTTTCATCTTAAGTACCTCTACCGTCTATCAAGAGAGTGTTAGTATCCAGCAGTCAGCATGTGCTTCTGACGCACTGGCTCAAATTCTCAGTCCTAACTGTCAATGAAATTGCACGTAAACAAATTCAAACGATGATGAGCAAAAGCAATCATAACGGTGAAACAGTATTCATCATCAAAAGTTTCTAGCATGTCCGAGAAATTGGATAGAGATTTTGCGAGAATCCGGCCATTTGACTCCATTAAATCATCCCAACCTTTTGGTTAATCATCCGTTTTTGATTCAGTTTCAAAATCTTTCAAGGTAGCCCGAAACTTCTTAATTACTTCCATACCTGCTACGTATAGACTCGCAATTTATAAAGGTCTCTTCAAAGTGATATTGGTAAATAAAGGTTCAATTATTACTGATAATATGGTTTCGTACGGTGAAGACTTTGTTTCAATTAACCTGCCACTCTCATTGTATTATATCAACCAAACCAATGTTTTGCTAGTTTACGGGGGCACTGTTATTATTAGTATTATTATTGCCGTTGTAGTAGTTGTTCTAATAATAAATTTTTATCCATCCCTCGCACTATGTTCTTCAAAACGAAATAACTTTCTACCTGACTTTACCGAAGTTCAAAACATTTAAAGCCAGGTTATATTTGAGCATTAATGCTTGAGGACATGTTGGAATGTTTGATGCTTTAACTAAAAAGTGTGACCTTTAAGTCACCTTTGTTTGAGAGGTTTTTAGTCAGTGACATCCCCAGTTGACAGGACAATATTTTAAAAATACACATTTCTAGCATAATACAATAATTTTTATGTTCAGTTATTCAGTTGTATCTGCAATATGTTGTTTGAGTTCAGTGATGTAAAAATATACTTGAAGTTTTTGTTACTTCTTTGTTACTTTGTTACTTTTTAGAATAATGGTTCTATCAAACCGAACATTTTTCTGATGGAGAGTAAACGTTTAGGCAGCAAACCCAACAGGCATCTCATAAATTAGGACTTCTTACAGAATGCAGTTACTGTTTATACCCAAAAGACTTTTAAGGGACATTAAGCCCAGAGTTGCACAATAAATAAAATAAAAAACATGGTGGATAAATTAGCACACTTGTTTTTATTCACACTTTAGGAATATTAGAATATTACACGGTGGGTAAAAGATTATTCAGCTACGTTTACATGTAAAATATACACAACTGCTGCAGAACTTAGCCAAGCTGAATAAAAAGTGTAAACCTTAGCCAGATGGATATTCTTGGTATTGTTTACTAAATTGCTATTTATATATTATTATTTATTTATTTATTTTAAATTCAGGTCATGTAATATCTATCCACCTGCAAAGTAACACCAAGTTAAACAGATGCTTCTCACTTGTAAAGAAAAATCCTTAGAATATCTGCCGTTAGTCGCCAACTGTGTTTTTATCCTAAACGTTGGGGTTAAAAGCAAGCGCAGGGTAGTTTGATTCGTTCAATATTTAAAGCTGAGTCTCTAAATTAACTTGTGATAGTGGTTGCAATAACAATCAAATAACTGTTAGTACGTAGTGATACAAATACAATCGGCAATTGTAATTTTTAAAAGTTAACTTCTATGGTTTTGCAAGTCACTGGCGATGAAACATCTTGAATAAAAAAGGGTACGAATGAAGTATTCAAAATACAGATTGTAGTAGCGAGCTTTGAAGGGATTTGTGTTCTAATTGAAAAAATGTTTACAAAACGCAGCACTGGCAACAACAAAAATTGGTTTTACAGTATCATGAAACTTTAAGGTGCAGACAGTCCACAATTAAGTAAGCCTTTTCTGAAAGAAATCAATAAATTTAAAATAACTTGAGAGGGGATAAGACCATAGAATATAGATATTGTAAAAAGTTAAATTCGTAGCTGAGGTTTACAAAAATGCATTTCTGTTTCTTCTATCAGACCTGATAGAAATCATTTTAGAAGATATTAGATTAGCAGCACGTATTATGGGTTTACAGAGTTGAAAGGCATATTCAACTAGAATGAAACCAGGCTCCAAATGTGTTAATTAACACACGAAAACTTTGTAGATAGTATATTTTGCCTAGCACACGCGATGAAATTCTGTGTAGTTAATGGTCATGGGTTGAGTAAGTCAGGGGTTTTGATGGAGAGGGTTTATTCTCCATGCTTTACTCCAGTTACTTAACCTTCTCTTGTCCCACCTTTTATAATGCTATTTTATAAATGCTTGTAATTTTGTTCTCTTCTCCCAAACAAACATGTATTGAGCTAAACAATTATTTATAAGCTTAATTACTGTAATACACATGATAAATAAATAACACTGAATAGAACTGTGTATCGTGGTAGGTTTTAATGGGTATATTCTTTAGGAGATTAAAATCTAGGAAAATGGTTTAATGTATTAACTATAAACGACGTATGTAAATAAGTGTTGATAAATAATTGCGTACTAAAACTGGTAAAATAATATATGTATAACACCTTTTTGTGGACAAGCAAAGTACTAACGCCACAACAATAATAACAATAACAACAACTGAAGATGAGATTGGGACACAGAAGATAGAGAAAAAACGGAACTGTTCAAGTAATTACCTCATCTATTCTGACCAGAGTCATAATTTTCAATAATTGCGGGATTACATAGAGTATTATAAAAATTCCCATAAACGGTTTTGGTAAATTTTGTTCTATAACCTCATGTTGGCCCCAAATGTAACTTTAGAGATTAAAATTAAGAAACTTCCAGTAATTCTAGCATAACTGGTTATAATTAGTTGCTCTGTGATCTGTCCTTGATACTGAAGCTTCCGAACAATACATGTTGAAATGTCAATGTTTGTTTTTAAAACTAAATCTACGCATTTCAACGCCTTGATAGAGTTATGCCGCTGTCTATTCTTGCAAACCACAAATTGCCTCCGTCTGCAGTTGATCTCCAAAACGACTATTTTTACTTTCAAAAACAGTCTACAGGGTACGATGGTAGAGTCTCTCCAGCCTAAAGTTTTTATCAGAGGCTCCTTGGATAGCCATCTTGTATGCTTTTTTCTTTTCTACTCAAGTAGCTGCTATGCGATTTTTCAATAACATTTTGCTGATCAAAAGCTTTAAGGACGTTATCTTTGGCCTATTATATCCAAATAACTCTGTTTTCCTTACCATATATATTCGGTTTCTTGCTACTTTAGGAGTGATCTGCACACAACATTTCCATGAATCGATCTACAAATGTTGACGATTTGTTCTCTCTCGCTCATGCACGCACTCTTTTCTATCTTTCTTTTCTGTTGGAATCTGTGAGCCGCTATTTATTGAAGATGCATCCTTCAATCAAGGAACATCATCTGGATGATCAGTTTTTTCTTAACCATTCTCTTTCTTAGTTTCAGCATATCAACATTTTTGTTGAAAAAATTAAAAGGGGTTGGTTTTCTGCTTTACGCCTAAGGCGTTTATCTACTCTCATCTATTTGCCAAAACAGACTTTTGTGGTCTACCCAGAACACACATAATCTATCACATTTTCTGCCAAGTTACCGAAGCTTATACTAAGCTGTCTCACAAAATGCTATCCGATTTCTGTCACTCTTTTAACCCCGTGTTGTCTAAAGATACTCCAATGTCTTCCACTCGCTTTGACTAAAACACGTTTGAGCCTGCAAAAAACGTTTACAACTCTTACAGAGTTTCTTACCTTGCCCGCTTTTTGTCGCCCAGACCGTATCTTTTAAGATTTGTTTAACGATTTGAGTTAACTGTGTGTATATGCCTCACCAATTTTACGGGACGTTTTTGGCAGCTGTATGTGCACCAGATTTCGCGAGACAGTAATTTCTTAACTAAACGTGAAATGCAAGTACTTTGGAGTGCCTTTGCGCTTTCTGCATATCACATCTCTAACCTAGGGAGAGCATTACAAACTGAGTAGCGTAAATGTCTTAAAAGGTAGATATGAGTAGTGCACGGGACTGTGCAGAGATATCAAGCATCTACACTACACAGGATCATATTTAACCTCCGATAGAGATATCAAGGCAATTATGGGGTGACGTTTCAGTAACTAACTCTAACAAGAGAGGGGCATTCGAGAGCAAAGCAGCAGAGAGAAAAGCTAAATTTACTGGATGCAGACTCAAGGATAACGAATAAACTAACAAACAGTGTTTGATTACACATGACATACATATTGTAAGCACACAGAATGGACTCAGTTCTGCTGTACAATTAGGCTTAGTAGAAACGGTATACAGCAAGTGATTCTGTCTGCACCTAAGTGCATTTAGAAACGCACCACATCTCATCTTAAAAATCAATAAGTTAATGAAAACTCAAATGATGTAAGCTAACTATGTTACCCTGCGTACGTTTTTATCGGTTGAATTCGGTTAATCGGGAGCAATGAAAATACAAATTAAGATGTGGGCGTGTGTATGTGTTAGAAGCATGGAAAGCGCATGACGTTAAGGAAAAGAGAAATAAGAAGGAGCGCACTAACAATATCCCCGTAAACGGGAGCTTATTTCCGACGCCAAAACAGAGAAGTGTATTTTAAACCATTGACAGGTGACCTAACACTGTTCCTCTGAACCAATCAGAAAATGTGCCTATTGAGGGACGAGGGAATGCGAACTGTTTTGGCTGGGATTTCAGTCAGTTCTTCAGCGCAACACGATAGAACAACAGCAGAAACAACAAAAACAACAGTCAGAACAACAACATGTGACTATTTTCCTACACCAAAAAATAATTTTAACAAAAGCGGAGAGCCACAGATGTGGTTGAATTTGATTCTTACTCATTTGTTTTCCAAATAGATGGAGTACTCATGAAGATCTCTAGGGGAAATTCAGACTAAGCGATAAAATTGAAGCTGAGTTATACACCAGACATAATTTGGTTATGCGGAACTAAATGAGTACACTATACATCGACTTTAAACGCAGATTGTAATTCAAGAGCATCTGGCTTGTTCACACTAAACTCAAAGCTCAGATGGGCTGTCTTTCATACAATGTTTATCCATTTCTATTCAACTCAACTCCTTTCTTTTGTTTGAGATGCGGAATCTGACATTATTGGAGTTCTTGTGTTCACTTTCTAGTTATAAAAATGGAAAAATAATACTTTACCGTTCATGAATGCAACATCCCAAAGTGAGTATTAGCTTCAACACAATTGATATAAAAATCCCTGTAGGTCTTAGACTCATTAGTACAAAACCGATTGAAAAATGCAATTCATTTAATTGGGTGCAAAGTTTATGTACACGGTTTGCAATACATTTTTCAAAGTGGCTTCATATTTAGTCAATAGACACCAAATAAATTTAGGGGTCCTTTTATTGCATTTAGTGGTACACTGCCATACTGCTGTAACACCGTTCACCGTGCGAGATAGCTCTGTTTGACATCCGAGAACGGACACGATAAAGCACGTGACTCTTCATCTGTGACTTGTAATCCGCAAAAGAGGTTGAGTGAAGTAGGCAGATTTGATTTTGAATCACGTTATTTCATTCAGTGGCATGTCCGAGAGGCTAATGATGCACAGGATGGATTTGGATTTACGAGAATAAAAGTCTTGGTAATCTGGTTAGTCGTCCTAGATCGGGAAAGATTTCAAACTGTTTGCAGTATCAGATTACAGTGATTTTGAAGCAGGTGGGAATTAGGTGATGTAAAAGCGTAATGTGTAAACTGGTGATCTTAGCCAATACCTGTTTGCACCATATATGTGAACTGTTGAAAAGAAACAAATTCGGGGTTGCTGTCCTGGTTTAATAATTGGAATCGGCCCATCCAGTGTCAGATTAAAGTTGAATGATGAGATGCAGCACATCGGAGCAAAAAAGCGCTAACAAGTATCCTACAGAATAAACTTGACTAAACTGGAATAAACGCATATAATACAATTAAGATTCAATCAAAGTAAAGTGGTTGCTGTGCGATCATAGAACACCCCATCAAGTTCACAGGTCCAACAGATCCGTGACCTTTCTAATTCTCTATCCACTTACAGCTGAATAAAAGACAGTATTTAAAAGCTAAATTGGAATAGAACACTTGACTCTTCCATACGGCGGAAGACTTCGCGAAAAGTATACAATGATTGCATAACGATCAAATGAAAGCAAACAACATCTTCCGTCCCGATGAAGTTTCAACATTTTACAATCCAATGAAGCTATTTCTTGAGCAGAAAAATTGATTCAAACGATTGACCGGTCATTGTTGTTGGAACGTCTGACCCGAAAGTCGGTGCACTCCGTGTGAATGCTCGGTGGTGATGGTGGAATGTAAGGTCGTTCACACATGCTAGCACACAAGCCAACAAAGCGGAGGTGGGCGGGGGGGGGGCAGCTGGATTCAGTTTGATTTGGGTGTGTTTGCATCATTATAACTGTTTGAGTTGCTTTTTCTCAACGCATCCCTAATGAGATGGGTGTTACACGGTTCTACTCGAGAAACGCGAGGAGGAAAGCGTAATTTCTCTTGCTGTTCACTTCCAGTAAATTGTCCGTTTTGCATTGGAAAGTGCATTCTTGACAGGACATGTAAACTGAGCAAATGTGTTCACAGGGTATTGTTGTGTTTTGATTGTTGAATTCTTCATTCAGATTCAGTCCGTGTTTTCTGAGAATTAATTTGGGCTTACAATCAAGTTGATTTGTGATAATTTTATCTACTGATCGATAAAAATAACTCAAAAGCCAGTTTTGTGTTGTTTAAGCCAATTTATGTTGTGCCAAGATGGGCACGGAAGATATGCTGTGGCTGTTGAAATCATAGGACGCTACGGTCAAATCGCCGATATGTCACCTATAGTGTGAGCCATTCTTTCTTCATGGCCGGCGATGATGAAGTAAAGGATTAAGAGTTTGTTCCTGATTGCTGTAAAGTAGTTGATATAATAAATTCCAAGGCAATTTCAAGATGAATTTAACGGGCTGTGGATACTGGAAGTGCTGAATGATGGTTGCATTCCATTCCTCTGTCTCATAGACCTAAGACATGCATACTTGTTTGAGTGAATGAAACTACGAGTTCTGCGGGTATCCCCAACAGAAAAGACGAATAATTGATAGATATTTTTTCTCAATGTCAGAAGGTTTTATTGAAAATGTATCACATCACATGTCGCGAAGTTTCTGTTCAACATCTTACTGTCTAAGCCTTGGAGGTTTATCAGAGAATCTTTTGTAGCAGTGGCACCCAAAAACTTCTGAAACATTCTCACAGTATATATGCAATTGGTACCAAATACGAATTCATAAATATTATAGAAATTGATTTTTCACACAAGATAGGTTTTTTTATCTGGAGTTCTTCCGTAAAATTGGCTCAATTTTATCTATTCTAGACACAGCCCCGTTCCATAAAAGTTATATGGTTCCGACTTAATTTTTAAAAGCGTCAGAGATTTATAAGTTATCATGTTATTAGCAAAGATATAAACACCTTTGGAGGTGATAATGTGCTGTTATGATTCCATTAACCCCATGTTAGAATTAAGCTTCTCCAGTATCTCTGGTGCTATTCATGGCGAGGTCACCATGTCTTTAATTGCATGACTGAGTCAGAATCAAGTCAGGGATTCCGTCCATTAACGAAACGGACACCCGTCAATATGGGAGGTCTTCCGATTAAATCCTGTTAAACACTTCCTTGATGAGAATAGCATACAAAAGCTTGAATGGAAACGCATGGCTGCAGTGATTGCGAAATTTTGCATCGATGAATAACTGAGTTGTGCAACTAATCACGGAGTTTGTGGACCCTAGAGACAAGAAGAGATAATAATGTGTGCAAAATAAACGTTATACAAAAAGTAGCCCCTTAGGGCATGTTGCTGCCGGTAAATTAATAAAATAACGGAGATTTTACCACTGCATTAAAATGGTTCATGTGAGACTCACTTTCGTAAACGTTAATTTTGCCCCAAAAATATGCTGAAATCTTGCTAAAGGTACCAAACCCATTCAAACAATAATAAGAAATTGATCATAGATAACAGTAACCAGCATATGTTGAATATGAGAGAGAGAGTTCAGACGTCAATTTTGGGGTGCAAAAAATTGGACTAACTATACTACTACACAGGAGTGTGATCCTTCTTGTTCAATCTAGTAGAACTAAGGAGAAAAAGACAAGAAAAATGTGTTTAACTCTTGGTACTTGGTACTGTCTGACTTTTACACCAAACGAGACTTTGTCAATTTAGCCGAAACTCTCAAGACAAAGCACTGTTTACGGCAAACGCAATTGCAGTTTCCCGTACAGCACTTTCCTTTTATGCTTCCCCTTGGAACCATGGAGGGATCCCTTGAATAAAAGATCATAAATTTTCAGTCGGAGGTTTGGTGTATTGTTGACAAATCCGTACATTTGTACGAACAGTTCTGTTATGAACTGTCCTCAGGATATTTTCGCAAGTCTGCTGGTATAAAAATAGAACTCATTTTGTTCACCGGCCTTCTTAAACAAACGTCTCATCGATCCGAAGCAATAAAAATGAGGCTCTTGCATTCCCTCTGTGTGGGATATAAATACTGATGAGATAAAAGTAGTGTTTCTGAAGAGATAAAAGAATCAGTATTTTCGTGCAGTAAATAGAATTATTTAGGAAAAGTAGGAGTTTTCCATTTGTGGAGCTGCGAACTGAGAAAGCATTTGCCAAATTCGTTTGCTTTCATGAGAACGCTTTCATATCTTCTCTCCCGCAGATGGCAATTGAGACTGGCGCGACCGTCTTCTGCTCCACAAGCACTCAAAGATGCTTCAAAAACGGGATTTAATAACAGCGCTTCAATCTAAGCACCAACCATCCAATTTCAGCTAATTTATTTCGTTTATGTAGAAAATAAACCTATGTGCTATTTGTAGAGCATTCTGCCCACCTCTATAGAATATATTTCATGGTCGGTTAGTAAAGTCTATCGAATTCCATTTTTGTGAACTTTAATTAACTAGTGGTCAAACATTAATTTTTTATCTGAGCTAAACTGTTCGGCACCGTGTCAATCTACAGTTAGTTGTGATCATTTGTTCATTTAGAACAAGTACATCAAATCGGTACGTCTTCACAGCACACCAGTCTTTAAATCTCATGTACAAGAATGATATAGGATCAGATATACTTAGGAGATAAAATCCATGGAGAAAATTGATTTTTGGCACAGCACTCATGATGTTACCTCGGCTGGTGATGAAACGTTTGCGAACAAATTACCGAGCTCGGCGAACAGGCGAAATAAATTTGATTGTAAAAAAAGCGCTGGAAATAATTACACAGATGTTTCCATGCTGCTAGGTTTCATCACCAGTCTAGTTGAGGACCAAATTGGAATCTCAACAGAACGAATCCAGTTTCCATGGTCGTTCGATTACCAGGCAACGGATCAGTGTGTTTCACTTCGTCCCACCAAACGGATAGCGTCAGTTAGACTGATTCGAGTGTAAATGATGGCTCCGCGTTTGGCTACAAATGGTCTACAGGATGTTGTGTGAAAGTCATTTAGATTAACGAATATATAGCTCCTGGTCTTAATTGAAAGAAAACTAATGATTACCTGGCTGCAGCGAATATTAGAAAAATTAACTTCATGCAAGGAAACATTGGAAAACATGAAATAAATGACTTTCGGCCATGATAACCAACTATGTTATCCAAAAAAAACAGGAGAGAACAGCCAATCCATTTTCACAGCTAATATTTATACCTAAATAGGCTGTCGCATATTGTTTTATTTGGAGGTATATCAATGATTGAGCGTTCTTCACTAACGATTATGATGAAATCAGTAATCCGGAAAAAAGTAAGAGTAGGTTTCAGACAATTAGCAGTTAGCCATTGAATGTCAGACAGATCAGGCAGAAATTGGACTGTAAGTTAGCTGTGAAGAGAAGAACACCGTCTTAGACGGGCTAAAAAAGATTTGGCATGATACACAGCAATCAGTCTATTGATTTTCATTAGCATCACATAGGGTATGTCAAAGAGGTGTTTAGAGAACAAATATTGAAAGGGCAAAGGATTCATCCGTAAGTGTTTCAGATCGAGTTGTGCTCATTTCTTCAGTGCGCGTCATTTATAGAAATGTCTCTTTTAAGCTAAATCAATGTGTCCGAATTCTGCATAGTTTTAAACTTCGATTCATTCCTCACTGAATATATACTGAATCTGATCAAGCTTTGCTTAAATTCCGAAAACCATCAAATCCGATCGTTTGAAGAGATAGTAATAGAGCCAGCTTCAATGGGCATTAAAGATGACATCAGGCCACGAAGGTCACGATGTCTACCTTCAATGAAAACCATCAGTAGTATGAAGCACACATGACAAAGCCATCCTGTTGCATCTAAAATCAAACGGTATTAATGAAAATATACAGTGAAATCTTCCTCTTAGAGATATATACTCCTTCTGAGTCAAAATCAACCATTACTACACAAAACTATGTCATTAATTCATGCTCCGAGTGAGTCTCGTGCGAGAGAATTGATTTCCAGAAAGTTATTCAATTTCCAGACTGCTGGCCATCAAAAAAACGAGAACAGAGATTGGCATTTAATCTCGACAGCTCATTCGTATATTGATGATTGGTGCACAAACCATTTGAAATACACATGTGACAGTTATTCACATGATTGTTTTGACAGATGGCAAGTATCGATCAAACCAAGTAGTAGCAGTTAAACATTTTTTAAACTGATAAACGCCTTAGAATCGATAATACAGGTGTTGTTTATTCAGGAAGCTGTTTGCAACATATGTTCACAGATCTCCTAACTAGCCACCAATTTCCTCAGCTCTAGTTGTGGTAAATAGATCTATTTTTGTGTCAAACAAATGGAAACAAAAAGACCGTTATGATTATAGTTCCGGTTTCAGAATGGATCCTGATAGTTCCGTTACATAAAACTTTTGTTGTGGACACAGACTGCTGGATGTGTCAAAAAATGAGTGGATGTTCATTATCCTGGTACGAAATCACAGTAAGCCAGGTTGTATGCAAATTTACTTGTACTGTTGGTGGAAAGGAGAAGATTGCCTAAATATATGGATTCCTTACTAGTACCATGACAGCTCAATGATTTTTAATTCACTGTAACTTGCTGACGCCTGGATATGCATCATTTTCTAGTTACCGCAGTCAAATTGACATCGGATTTCGACAGAATTGTCTCGATTGTCACATGCTAAGGGAGAAGCCAAGAATGTTAAAGTGTTCCCACTGACAAATTTGAATAGCTTTGGACGAGTTCGATGTGCTTGGTATTTAGCCAACTATATGAGTGGAGTGATACGGAGTGATATTCACCACAAACGTGGTGTGGATCTGTTTTCGTTTTTGATGAAAAGCATTAGTATTCAGTGTCTGAAGCTAAAATGTAAATCTTTATCAACCCCCTTTTTCTGTTGGGATACTGGGGCTGTTAATTTAGACGGGTGATATAACTCAAAGTATTATTCGAGTTCTCTCACGCTTTATGAGAGGTAATTCAAGATCACTTATGAAACAGTTTGCATCCTGTCTTCTTATAGATTCAGGTGAAAGTTAAGAATAGAAAAATAAAACAATGACGATAATTTTTTGTCATTCCAAATAAACTGTGGTTGAAGGAGAAGAGTGAACCATTTGTTATGCATTCATTTGCCCTTCACTGTCCGTGGATTTATCGAGAGGCACATTTTCCAATAAGGAAATCTCGTAGTCAATAATCGTGATATGATTCCATTTAGAAAGCCTGAGAGCACGAATAATGGTGATTGGTTTGAAAGGTCAACCATAATTGAACTTTACACTGCATAGAAAACTAGGAGCAATGGAATTGGGCAGGAAGGGCAAGCTTCTTTTTCTCCACCAATTCGGGGGGTGCGGGGGGGGGGAGCAGGAGACTGATTTATACAGATGTACGCACATTTAATGCAGAAAAGCTGTATAAGTTCAATTAGGATCGATCGGTTTGTTGGATGCAAACTGTAAAAAAATATGCTAAGCTGTGGAAAAAGCGACCCAACCTATTCCCCAAAAAAACTCTAATGAGTATGCAGGAGCCCATTGTGCTGAATTCCAGCAACATCCCATTCGTGTTCGTTGCACGGCGTCGCTGAACGTTTTTTCATGAACGTTTTCAATGAGTTTAATCAGTATGATAACAAATTTATCTCGGTTAGATATGAAGATATTCAACAGAAATATTCTCTAGAGTAGAATATTTTTATTCTATACAATCACTGACCTGTGCTCCAGTCAAAACATCCATCTCAAACTGATTACTGCATTAAAACAAATTTCAGGTAAAACTAAAGGAATCATTGAAACCAAGGGCAAACTCAATGTGCATATGTCGTTCCAAGAGAAGTATGATCAAATAAGTTCGATAATGTAATTGTGAATGCGAAGAAATTTCATGATTTACCGGCGGTTAAGACAGAAACCGGGCTGTGCTTGTTGAACAGAATTGTCACACACACAGTACTGTAGATCGTTCCACGACACACGGCGAATTAAAAAAGCTTTGATTCAAGTTACCAAGACCAAAATATCTACTTTGATTAAAGTAGTTTAAAATTGAAAATTGTTTTGTCTCACATATTTAGGATAATAAAAAGATATCTGTAGAAATTGGAGGTCAGTGTTGCAAGCATTTCGGAAACAAGATTGGCATCGCTAAGCATACTGCAATTAGGTTTTATCGTTTCCACACCGAGAATCCTCACAGTGGTTAAAAGTAAAATCAATAAGTTGTGAATGTTTTAAAAAGATAAATCATTATTGTCACTGTAGTGTGCTTTTTGGTCGATTTCTGTTGAGTTAGGGTACTAAAACAATCGTTAATTGCAAATCGTCTGCGGATTTGAGTGCACAGTAAACTGCTATTCGTTTCGTTTTTACACATTTCTCTACGAAAACGTGCAATTGTGAAGTCCAGAATCGGGCGGCATTGTTTTAACTACTCGGCAGTTGTGTTGCAGATGATGTTCACTTCTCCCATTTGAACGAGAACAATTACAAAGCCTCTAGTTATTTCTATAGTTAGATGTTAGGTCATAAGGGAGGTGACCAAGTAGCTGGTTTGCTGAATTCTGTCCTAGTGAGTAGTATATTGGGAGATCTTGAACAGATTTTATTGACGGCTTATATTGGATTTTAAAGAGTAAATATGAATTGCATTGCATTTTTTGTAGATATGTCAAATTGCATTTTCAGGAATAATATTTTCAGTCCTCCAAGTGATTCAACATTATGAGATAGGTGACACAGCAATTTACTTGTTAAGCTATCACACCTGTGCTACTGATATTCACGGACATTTTCAGATTCCAAATGGACGGCGTACATAGCTTAGCTTGGTTAAAACCAAGGGAAACGATCTATAACCATGGAGGAATTTAAAGACACTGTTGTTGCATCACTAGGAGAAAATCTGAAAAAAGTATTGTAGTGTCCTTCACAAATGCATTTAATTTGTTCATGATTAGGTGGGCTTTGCACGTTTCAATGTATTACGTTCAATCAGTTGACAATCTTGTGAGCTCTACATTTTTGAACCCAATTTTATCAGAGGGTTTAACGTGATTTCATCTTTGGACGGTTTTCAAATTGTAAATCCTTTGGCATTTAAGACAACTGACGATTGTTGCTCTTAAATTCATTTAAATCTCAAAACGTGTAACGGAATTGTGTAATGTATGCTCCTTAAAATAGTGTTTTCACCAGACGGAATCATGAAAGTTTGCAAACGCCATACGAATAAAGTTTACGTGAAATACGTGCTTCGAGGGGGGGGGGGATCAGAGTTGCAGAGGAGTTGTCTGATTTTAATTGATTCCAGACCTACTTGACTTAAACTGATGAATTATTACTCCTTTGAGAAAGACCGCACTCACATGCGTTTTGGGACAATAAACAGCTTAGCGCAAATTGGTCGATATAGTTGAACTATTTAAATAAAGTTCCGAAAAGAGGTAAGGGCTCTGAAAGACAGTGAAATTGTTTTTATGTTTCGAAAGGACGGTGGTCAAAGCTCATCAATCAACGTCTACTGACCCACTGTAGTGATTAGTCGAGCCTATAACTTTACACCAAAGTGGCTCTACTTGCCTTACGCATTGCCCAACCGTTCAATCTTTTGCTTGATCCCTCTCTCTCAATCACTTAAAGCACATACCCGAAAGAGATACGCCGATTTAGGAACGGGTCTGGCCATCTACCGGCTGATTTATCATCGCCATACCCCTGACATTTAAGAAACTTTTTGTCAGTCTACTGGTTGCAAAGGAAATCATGCATTGGAATGGAAAGAATCACAAACCAGCACATACGTACGCTTGCAAAAAAACGTATGCAACTCCATTCCCACATTCGAATGGAGCACCGGTCTGATCACAGAGTTGCGAACACAAATCTCCAGTCCCTCTATCTGGATACAACAACCAGATCATATTTGTGCCGAATTACTGTATCGAGAGTGTTCGCGCCGTGTAAATAGTCCGGAATTAGGTCATCGAGCTCAAAAAACGCTACTTTAATCTTCTAAGAACGGTAGTAACACAGTTTGAAGATGACTGATTAATGAACGATATAAATTCCTAAAAGATCTCTAGATAGGGAAGGCAACTGTGAAAAAAACATCTCAATAGAGATATGTAAATCCAATGAACATGAGGTCTCTGAAATAACCTATATTGCAAAATCCCCAGCTCACAAATAGAAAACACCGTAAATGGTTGGTCATCACGTCTATACAGTATACCGCATATCGATAATCAATCGTATTATACAGCTTTGAGTGAGGATTAAGATGACTATTGTCGGCAATCCAAACCCTATGTCAGGAGTTGAGGCTTCTAAAGATCACACAGTTCAGCGTTTATTAAACTTTCGGCATGAAATAGAAAGTGGTGGTCTTAAAAGTATACACACTTGGCTTTATGAACAGAGGAGGGCAGTGTGGTGACGAATTCGTACAGCCCCCACAGGATTCGATACACGACGGTAAACCTAACTTGATAGTCAGTGAGGAACTTATCATAGAGAAGTGAACTACTTAGGCGAGGTATATGGGATGCGTCATTTGACCCATGTAAAAATCGGACATGTGTGTGTGTTGAGACTGCTCTGAGTTACCAGTTCGCGAGTTTGTTTATCAAACCGGTAAGTGTTATATTTGAGGCGAACTGTCCTTAGTTTAAGATTTTGGTGCACTGATCGGCTGGGTTGCTGCCACTTTTTTGAAAAAAGTACAACACACAAATCATATGATAAATATTTTAGAAAGAAAACAATCATCTGTTGAGATAAACGCTTTGAAAAACATTTTTATTTTAAATACTCCGGCAGATATTGAAAGAGGCAATAAGAGATTTTTGTTTTACTTATTAACCAAAATATGAGCAAACATTCCGTAGAAGAAGCTCACGATTCTCGCGACTTCTTTAGAGGATTTTTCCATGCTGAATTCTCTTGAAATTGGAATTCTTTCTTTTTGTAGTCGGAATTGATTTCCCTCTAACAGTAAAAAATAGGCACACTAAGAGTTTGCTTTTCAAGATTTCGTCATCCGCTGTAGGGTTTGGGATGATTAGATGACTGTTGTTAAATTATTCTTTTTATTTATGTATCAAAGTCTGTAAAATGTCACTAAAGCAGTGAAGTTTTCTTTGGTGTTTGAACCGAACCATCGGGGTTTAATAAACTCATAAAAAGGCAATATTGGAAACTTACAGTTATAATTCAGATAAGAGTTTACCCAATTGACAAATAAGCAGAATAAATGGATTAGACTACTCAGAGGTTTTGTGGGATTTAAATCAGATTTAACATGGAAATTCCCTCAAAATAGTAAAATTCATTATGTAATTGAGAGGAAACATAAAATCGAAGCTCCTCCAAGAAAACTCCATTTTTTTCACCTGTTTACTTTTGATTCTACTTTGCTGCCTTTTGTGTCCACGATTTCAACAGCATAAACGTTCCTACATTTGCTCATTGGTGACTGAATACACCGACAAGACCCAGGTTTTCATGAATCCAAGTATGTGCGGGTGCGAATTTCACAACTTAGGAAAATAAAATGAAATCACCTCAACTCCGGGATAATTTATTATCATTAACGGCGGTCTGAGTTACGCAGATTGTCCTGTAGAACGTATATTCACATAATGCAATCAAGAGGCTTTAGTAAAAAAAAATAAAAACATGGCGATTTGGAGAAAATATGCTGATCTTTTCAACTCAAAGAATGTTTTTGAAACGTTTTGGACGTTAACGGAGCAGTGGCCAAGGTTATTCGTGTTCGACATACTCTGAATGTGTTTATGACTACCGGTTCATTAGTGCGTAGCAGAGCGGGGCTAAGGGAAGTAGGTGGGGCTCAATCTTATCCAAATGTGGACAGTGGATAGGAAAATAAAGCAAAATAACGCTCTAACTTCTATTTCATACCGGAATAATAACAAGTTAGGGGAAGTTAAGTTCTCGTGCAAATAGATTGCGACCCAATACCAAGGAGTTTACCCAGTTGTACTGGATTCCAGAATCCCAGATTGTGCCGAATTCGGATGGAACAGCACAACGAGACCGAAGATATCTCAGATGGAGTACGTTGGATAATTTTCATTACTTTTTTCTCACTGGGAAAATCTGAATATTTGAGAATTATATTTTTGAAAGAAAACGTAAAATCGGATTAATAAAATTAATCTATGAGATCGTTAAAGGCTATTACGTTACTCCAACGAATTTCAAACAATCTAACTTACTGGCGATTCAGTATTCGATGGTGCGACCAAGGACTATACGCGAATAGTAACATTGAGCCCATATTTAGAATTGATATCACTGAGACAAAATGTCGTAGGTGCTTCATTCTTAATTGCTATTAGATTTTATTTGGAATTAAGAAGAAATAAGAATGAATCAATAAGCTATTTGTACAACCTTAATTTCCCTGATTTTACGCTGAGGGATTCCTTAGTAACATTTTAAGCAGCGAACATTCGATCATTTAGACAACAAGGCAGAAAAGCAAGAGAAAGAGAATAAAACTATAAGATATTATTCATTGATCCGAGCTCCATCAAAATTGGTCTGTTTTCTCGAATGTACGAACAGCCTGAAGCGGTCAAAGAAAACGAGCGCGGGTGACCCGGTGGTAAAGGTCAAGTGTGCCCGATGCCCACCACCATCACCGCCGCCTGTATGTGTTGTATGACGGTCCTTGGATTAGTAGCTTCACCCTAGCTGAAAATGTCATCATTGCTTATACAATGGAAGGAAGGAGAGAAGATGGAAAAAATGAAATTCTGAAAAATAAATGGATCGCATAATAATTACTACTTTTAATCATTTGCAACATGCTACTTTAGGTTCTAAAGGGGTTTGCTTTACTGCCTGCTTATGAAAGTTGCTGCTGTTACTCAAATAATTAAAATTAACAACTGCTCAACAAAGAAAACGTGGATAAACAAGTTGAGCAGCACCGCGTCAAGCTTATTGGGTGTTATCAATAGTTCGCTATGAGATGCACTGGTAACTTCATTTCAGACATCACCGACAGAATGCATGATAACACAGATCTTATTGAATATATTTTCTCATCATAGGTCCAGAAACGGGGGGTGGGGTTTGTTTTGCCCAAATGAATGCTTCAACTAAGTTGTTGAGTCTTACTATATGCTATATGCGTTAGAATTGATGGAAGAGTTACAAATCATTCTACCGATGATCATTTTGATTGTCGTTCTTAGCCAGAATCTGTCGAATACTTTCACCATTGAAGCCGACGTATCGTGGGACGAACAAGACTGCATGAATTTAAATATTGAGATTTTAAAGACCATTCACAAATTAGAGGCTCATCTATGGTGACATTAAAAACGTTTACTCCAATCCTGTTTAAATCGAAATCCTTTTTGGTTAGGTTGAGCTTTAAATCAAAATTTTTATTTTGTACGAAATCCAAACTTCCACAGGCCGTTTATTGATTGGGTGCGGAGAGCAGTTTTCAAGTTTCTTAACTTAGCTGGTACCTGCGGGCAAGCGTAGGTAAGAAGGATAATCCGCGAATAGTAAACCAGACAGGATCGATCACTTACTTTTTCAGATGGCACAAACAAAAATAAAACGATCAACAAGTCTTGTCATTGAGTTTGCTTTGATTCCGTTAAGGGACATGATAATCTTTTCAGGTGTTGGCAGTCGCGAGAAACCGGTGAACGGGATCAGATTACGAACAGTTCACTTAAAGCGAGCGGGATGGTAAATCCGGTTTCTTATTTTACAATCATGTCATTCAAACAGATCATCAAGTTGAGGACAATTGAGTGATTACATCTCATTTAATATTTCTCTTTTGCTGAACATTTGAATTTAATGCCGCTAATAATAAATCGCATGGACCGATTTAAAAGGTTGTGTGGGGAATATTAACGGGAGAGGTAGCTCGTTTGCTTTGACGAACTGAGTTTTTCTAAATGCTGAATTTCAACCAGGTTTCATAGATCTATAGGATTGTGAAATGGTGTTTCAAAATTTTCAGGAAAAACATGGAAAGACCATACCGTAGTTTTATCCTTCTCTATTCAAAGACAATGTGCTGCATGCCACAGATGATCTAATTTGTAATATGGACAACAGTTAACTGCGGTAAGATAAACAGTATGTAATACATATGCCCATTGGTTCAGTTTGTAGGCCTTGCACCTTTTCACGTCTTTTAAAGTTTTCTGAAATCCATTTTGTACTTTTCTAACGCACACATAGCAGAAACACTACCTTAGCATTTTACTAAGCAAAACCTTTAAGCCGAGCCAGAAAAAATGTACTATAAAGGTTTATTCATTAGCCGATTTTTTCAGATTTCATTATCATTCGTCTTATAACAAACAATCACTTTTTCAGGTAGTGCATACTATGAGGCTGTTTTCATGAATATCACAAAAATTTCATTAACAAACTAATTTGGGATGTGATCAATCTGGTTATTTGGATTACTCGTGCGATGTGAGATGTGTCACGGTTGATTTTTGGTTCCAAACCTTATTGCTTATATTCCAGTGAAAATTGTAAACGATTTATTGTCCTGCAGTTTTAGTGCATTCTGTTGTACGATGGAAATTTACTTTTCACTGGTTATGAGTTCAACAGCCAGGAACAGAGCAAGTGTTCTTGTTGAAAATTTCATCCCGCTAATCTTTGGTTCGGGATCTGAAACATTCAACTTGAGTTTTCACAGTGGACGGTCCGTGTGATGAGTCTCATCTATTTCAGTGATCTCCACTTAGGGCCATAGTGACTGTTCAAGGTTGTTTAGATCAAGAACTTGCAAACATTTTTCCATTCCGAAGTAGAATAAAATGAATATTTTTGCTCCCCTTTTGGTTTGTTGAGTAAACAAGTGTATAATAATCTTTCGGGAGGGGAGCTTCTGTCGTACAAAGACTACCTGGGGATATATGTACATATATGAATGGGAGAAAAGTATTCGCCGGTTATTAGTTTCCGTTGGTAACCAATTGACACAACGCTTTAGTTGATTATAAACTGCGTGCCTAATAAATCTCTTACTCTTCTCTTGAATATATAAACATTCTCAATATATTGGGAAATATTATCTGTGTTACTGTGTGCAGTAATAACAAAACTCGAAGTTGCACCTCTCAAGCACAGTGTTCTCCATATCCCGTTCTAGTGCATTTTTTGAATGATAAGCAAACAGTTTTCTTCTGCCAGTAAAACGTCACACTCATCCACTTCCGGAAGGACGCAACAACCAATCCTACTTCACTCGGGTATATGCGTTACACTTCACGTGATTTTCACCACAGAGGCACACGCACACGCCTACAAGTGCCATGATGAGAGTCGTTTTGAAGCAGTAACCTGGGCATGCACCGGAAGGAAATCTCTTCAAAAGCATTTCGGCCATCGAAACGAAAAAGTGAGCCATCTCGATGTAAGTGGAGAGAGAGAGCTAATTTGTGTGAAACCTAAAACGCGAAAGGAAAAGTGGTAAACTTATTCTGGTATGTTTTTTCTCCCTCTTCTTCTTCGTCTTCTTCTCCATCAGATCAAATTGCAAATTGTGAGGATACAATTTTACATTCCAGATGGAACTTTTAAGTTTCATTTTAAGCGATTCTATTGGCATTAGAAAAATGATGTAACTTTCAGTTCTACAAATAACTTATTCTATGTGCCAATTTTATCCGCAACAGCATGTTTCTTAGAAGTTAGTCTGAAAAATATGTCCAGGTTTGAGTTACGGAAAGGACCGTGCTGTTTCATTTGTTCTTTCTCTCATTTACTAGATCCCAGCTACCAGGAGCAAAAACAGGTTCTAATTAAGACTGACAGGTTACACCAAAAGCCAGAACGTTTCACAACCTCCCTTCGCTGAACTCCTACTATCCTTTTCGACTTATTTGGTCTTCACCAGTACCAAATAAATATTTAGTCGAATAAACCACAGCTGCAACTCTGAGCTATGATATGCATATTTCAAAACTTAAAACACCTTAAATCTCGGCTTTTTATAAGAATGAAAAATTGTAGTTCCTATTCTCCTGGAGATTTGCGGGTACAGCAAAATGCGCAAACTAAAGCGTTTTGAAATAATACGGAAATGAACGTCAATTTTGTGGCCCTTTTTAATAGTCATCTTATCAGTCAAGTCAAGTCAAGTCAAGTCAAGTGAAGTCAAGTCAAGGAAAGGCGGATATTCAGTAACCACATAACCATAGTGTGTCAACAAAAAGTGAAAAAATAACAACCTTGGTATGATACAGCAATTAAAGGACGAGAAAAAGGACAGCAACATCAAAATCAATGGCATACCCGAGTGTATAGATTGGATTTAGTTTAACATTTGG
>UZAN01045767.1:0-12801 GCA_900618425.1 Echinostoma caproni
TTGGCAGCGGTCAGTGAAGTTCGCTTCACGGTATTTCGCTGTACGGTGATGATGATGATGATGATGATGAAATAAAACCACTGAATGGGAGATTCCGATAGTAATATACACTTCTCTTTTGTCTTTGGAGAGAAACGCTGCTCTCATGAGTATATTTCTGCTTTCGCGAAATTTGGTGCAGTGGTCGCATCCAGCTATATGGGCTCATTTGTCGCCTTGCCTCAGTCACATGCGTTCTGTAAGACAGCAGTTGTAATGTTTCCTTGTCGGTTACTCTTAGTGAGCCCGTTCTCTATTCTATGGATGTCAATGCAAAAGAGAAATCCACATACTTTTGTTTTCAGGTCTTTGTAACCGATGAATTCAGTACTAGATCTTGTTCGCTTTAACATACTGCACTTTTTCGCTCCGATTTCCCGCATATTGATTTAGCTCGCTCGTTGAGCGGTCGACCGGACGATGACCGCTGATACATGCCTGAGTTTTTCGAAGCCAAAGGGAAGTGTCGAATGTAGATCATCATCATCATTACCACTGTACAGTGAAGCAAACTTCGCTGTTCGCTACGAAGCTTAAAATGTGCACAAAACATGGGAAAATGTAAAAGATGGACAGGGATTGGATCTTATTTGAAGATGGCAAAGAAAATGAACCCGTTTGTATTATACACATTTGTGTGATGACTGGCAAACGTGATTCACCTTTGCTCTTTTCCCTGCACCACTGGTCGCAACAAATCTGCTTTCTAAGGAAGTTAACAGTTTGAGCAGTGATTGTGCCAACCATCTCGACTTGAGGTTCAAGTGTCTGCATCAGTGCATTATTCTGACTATCCAGCTTATGCTTTGTTTATTAGATTGTTTCATCCTACGTGGTGCATCAGAACGTGGACGGCAGTATTCGAGTTGCGGTGCAGGTTCAATTTGAGTCAATATGGAGTCGAGTGAATCAATTATTTTCCAACGGAAGGTAATCGCGGTCAGATTCGCCAATACTAGAATAGACTAATATCTCACGAAGATGAGATCGAATGAATGTTCTTTTGTTCATCATTGTTATCACTGGGAAACAGGACAGTTGAAAAATCATTCAAGATAAAGAACCAGTCTGTGCGGATTAGTGTCCAACATTCAATCGAATATGTAGTCCTAATTTTTGATTTTTATTTTTCAATACATCGATTAAGTCGAGAAGAAAACTCATTGTTTGGGTCGATGGGTGTTAAAGTAATACGGCGTTTTCAACGTTCGAAAAATGATCCACATTAAAGAAGAGAGCAGCAACAAGCAACTAATAGTGGTTTGAACTGATAATGATTTATTGATTTATATCCATAGGGCAGCTTGGATCTGGTCTGATTTATAGTTTTTCTTCCTAATCACATTACTCCATGTTCCAACCTCGCGATGTAGAGTATGCAGTCTCATTTAACGCTGCAACAGTGGGACGAGAGAATCTTTATTTCACCACTTCTATGTGCTTAGCTTGGCTGCTATTTTATCTTCTGTTAGGGATATTTTACCAATTTTAGGTCTTGAGTTCACTGGAAGTTTGTTCACAGGGTTCTTCTGGCGTTTGTTGATACGCAATGAAGATCTTTGTTACTCGGTAATCTAGGAAACCTCCGGTTTCACTATTTCTGACCTAGCTGTCAGTTTTTCGGATGTAGATTTGGCGGAACCTTTGGTAAAGTGCTACTCAGTACTTAGCTACCTCCTCGCCATTCTCACTGCTACTTTCTTTTCTTTACTGATGAATTTTTAGTCTCGTAGAAAAGGTATTATCAGATGTCATTCTGTCTTCCTCGGCCGGGTTTAGTAGCTGACATGGTCTTTGCTTTTTGATATACATCTCGTTCATCCCATCCGCCGTAAATGATTAATCTGTCCACATGTAGCCGAGCTAACTGATAAGTGTGGTCATCGTTGTTCATCACGTGACACACATGTCTTGCCGTCGCTCGTGGTCTGTGTTGCGTGCGCTGCTGTTGTATTGTCGAACAGTGTGCTCTGCCTGTTTACTCGCCTATGGCTAAGACAATCGATACGTATACACACAAGGTTCACCGGCAACTCTACACTAATGGACCCGCTTCTTGAAGCACACACGCACAAATCTCTTCTGTGCTCATGACAGGCACGAATGTATAAACACATAAGTCGCCGCTCAATCAGCCTGACTGGTTAATTGCAAGTTACACATCATCGATCCGCAATGCTTGTCTGTGCGCGTGCTCACGCATATATCTGAAGGTGACGGCCTCATGGAAACATGATCCATTCGATAACTTTTCTCTTCCGCGCTCTGATGATTTTGTCGCTATGTGCAGGATTTTTTGGACACTGTGAAAACTGGCTTCTTTGGCCCATCGGTATAAATCGTCAGGCAACCGAACAATCCGTCTGATGTAACTGTATTCTTCTACCACGCCAGTTTATCAGAAAAGTGCTGTTTTTGACAATGAACCGCAGTGCGAATAGCAGTAGGGATTCCTCGGCAAAACGGTTTCTCCCTAAAGCACATTCTTTGGAGCATAGCACTAGTCCACCCGTGCCGCATATGATTCCTATGCAACATTTACAACTGTCTCATCCTCCGATTGATCCATTCCCAATATCGTCAAGTCTTCCAATTGGACATCGTCTGTCAGTGTGTGCTGCTCTTACAGACGACTCACCAAGCGAAGAGTCCATGGAAGCTGCCCAGGATTTAATGGGCATGCAATTACGCACTCGTCTACGCCTCTGCCTTCGCTCACGCAGTCTTCACCTTACTCCTGGTCCTCCTGGTCCTTATCATCCGGCTTGGTATGCCTGCCATCGTGCCTCAGTTGCTCTGCCGACTAGTTTCTCGAATTCCTCAAACAGTTCTATCTTTTGTTCTAATCGACATACTCCTTCTCCACCGTCACTACTCCGGTCACATACTGATGGCCCGGTAACCTCACGCCCCTTGTCGGAATACCTACCATCCGGTTTGGATGCGGTACGTGACACCTGCTCATGCAAATTGCATTAATTTCGTTTAACCTAATGTGATCTTGCGATGGTTGAAAGGCTGATAGACATGTGACTGTTGCCTAATTCATTGAAACTGCAGTGGTATCAAAGTCACTGTTTTATTAAGGATTAACGCACAACAACTGCACATTATAAAGAACACTTCCCATTTTTGTATGTTTTCTACAGGGCGCGAAAATTATTTCTAACCGGGCCTAATTTGCCTATTTTCTCTCACAAAGACTTACTATTTGATTAATCACCAACTTTAAGCCGGCGGGGGATCAGCACTTGATACAAACTAGAACTAGGTATCGTTTTCCCGGGAAAAAATCTCTGCATCGCATTCCTTCAGCTCAAACAACCGTCGCTACGTGTGTACTGTGGGCAACTTTGCTGTTTCAGAGTAGTGCGGTGTTTTCTGTACTGGAATTTTAATCTTGTTGATCACTTCAGGACTGACCCTTGCAGTCTATCACCATCCGCTATATTCAAATGAGTGATACACAAACAGAAGTGGTACATAAGTGAAATTTTAAAATGCATTTGTTTGCGAATTCGTGAGTACTGCATTAACCACTCACTTTCGTTCTCTGTGGATTAGGATGCAATCAGCATCAGCTAATATAAGTGTATTTAGTATTATTTTCAAGTCCTTTGATCATAATACAATACGATGAACACGTTTCGCGAGTTTGGTTCTTCAGAAAAGAATCGGCTTTTATCATCATGGAATAACTGCTAGGTTTTATTTTGTGCGTCAATTTTTTCCTGATCATCGCACAAGTGCAGTCTTACCAGTGTCGTTGAAGTCTTTAATACGCGTTAGCCATCCTATGGGGTCGTTTAAATGCTGATTTTTGTTGTATATCAGAAATCAACTACTGTAGTGATTATTTTATGCGGATGCGGTTAGCTCGATGAAGCATCACTGTTTGTTAGATCATCAAAGTGCTAGGTAGCTCGTAATAAATGCTTTAAAATGAATGTTTTTTCCATAAAATCTCACGAAGTATGTTAAAATGAACCGCCGAGGAGATCACAATGGAGGCACTGTATTTTGGACTAATTTGTAATGTGACCTGAATTTATTTGAACACAATATTTATTTTGTTTATTACATACTGGCTTGTGATGAACAGCAGACGGGGTGAACCCCATAGCCACGAAGACCTGCTGTTCAGTGATGGAAACCGGCAACCTAAGCCCTGTTACTTGGAGAACCACATTAGGTCCCGCTAGGTCAGACGTGTTATAGAACCGGGCGACAGCAAAGCTATCTGCGCAAGTTTCACCCGTTCGGTTTGGCGGTGCTTGGTTTCCGGTACAACGTAGTATCCAAGACTCCTACTTACGCTTGGTTATGCACAATCCTTTAAGACAACATATCAACTCTCCTAAAAGGTTTGTTACGAGCCCACAGCATAAATTTGGAATATTCTTGGTGATTCTTTTGAAAAACCATGGCCCTCGAAAAAGAAAACTGGTTTACCTGTTGGTGTTTCAGTCATTGGGTGAATATGTATGCATGTATTTCTGAAATCTCGGTGTTTATTCATCCTCGTGCAAGGGGTCCACATCGTGGTTCACTCATTTGCATTCATGCAACTGGAATCTTATTCATACCTCCGACATTCTTCACTGCCTCACACGATCAGGTCTCTCAGTGTGGATGTCTGTCCACACTCAACCTGGTCTTTATGTAGCCTGGATATTTTCCTCGTTTAATATAAACGAATGGACGTTCATTCATCGTTTGCGCAGTCCGCTGTGCCATTTCACGTTTTTGTAGTCTGCGTTAGTTGAAGAAAAACAAATTCATAATAGTATAAATAACTACTGCATTTGCTGTTATTAGACTAACTTGGTTCATCGTCGCCTGAACGCGAAATCCATCAACTGTTGCTTTCGATCAGCCTTTCAACCGTTTCTCAACTAGTTCATGGTCGCAACGATACAGAAACATGTCTTCGGCCTATTATTATCGGTGTCCGTTTTTCTTCATCATTCATCTTCATCGTTCCCACTGATCTAGTCTACTTTTCCACGTATTTTAGCGCATTGTTTTATGCATCTTGGTTTAGTCTTGAATGATCTCTCTATGAGTCGAAATGCCATCATTTGCAGCTGACTAATCCCCTGATACCGCCGGCCTCACTTTCGGATGACGTTTTCAGTTTTTCTCCTGTTTTTTTACTTCGGTCTCAACCTCGGACGCTAATCTAACCCTCGGAGCTTGGAGGCACTATCGATAAATCTGGGTGAAATATTCCTCACCAAATAGTCAGTTTCATCCATAAAGCATTCGTTGAACCAATGCCCTTGCTTTTTATTTAGCCAAAAATATACACTTTCTATTCTACTTCATAACGGTATGAGCATCTTGTCACTATAAAGTTATTCTTTACAAATATCCAAACTTTTCAAATATTTGATTATGATGAAATACGTGTCCCGAATTGGGTACCGACGGTAGTTTACCCTGAAAAATACCCTGTCTGCAGATAGCCCAACTTCATAATTTTCGAAGTCAATTTTTATTTCGGTTGTTCACAGGTTTACTTTCTACTGACGGCTAACTACGATTTCTCACTCTGGGCAACTTCTAATTTCCAAGGAACATTGTGTCAATTTCCCCAGAGCAAATTCCGAACCACAAGAATGAGGCTAGGACCCATCCACTAATGTTTTATGCGCTATTGATTCCTCCGGCTTTATAGAGACAGTCCGTTCCTGTTTTGGCGTGCGAGCACACATACACACAAGTTTTCAATGAGTATGCATTCTCTTGAATTACATTCACTTCGCGGAGTGAGCTGTGGGAAGTGTAGTATCCTGTGTAATCCATCGAGTGTTTCATTTCTGTCTAAATTGAGATGAATGAGTTAATAGTAATCAATGAATGCATACGTTAAGATTCATTTTGGTTTTAGTTCTGACACGGAATTCATTTTTGATTCTTGCCCGCGATCGGTCCTATAAGAAAACCAAATGTCTAATTCAACAGAATTTACGCTATCTCATATCAATCGGTGTAGCCGGTCACAAATTGCACACATTATTTGCACAACCGGTTTGAAATTTTTATGACTTGTTATCAGGCCATGAACTAAGTTTTATCTAGTTCGTTAGTCACATCTGTGAATCATACCCATCATGAAGGTCCAATTATATATGTAAGTGATGATTGTCTCATGCATCTCGGTTCTATCACTTCTCAACCTTCTTTGTGTAACCGTACGCCTGATCTCTAAATATTTATCTGTTTTGTCACCAATATACAGGTGTTGACCAAACTCGAACAACATCACTCCCATTTTGAAAATACATTTCAGTCTCCAATATCATACCTGTACATTGATGGTTATGGGTAAAATGTATTTATTTCTGATCTTATCTCCCAGATCTATGTTCTTAGTTCTCTTCTGTCACCGTTTAAATTTGCGTGACCTTGAGCGCTTCGATAAAATTTGTAGTAGTTCGAAAATTACAGCTCAGATTTGGAAAATATTTTGAGCGAAGCAGCATGGCAATTCATTATTTTTAATAGATGATTCCTGTTCCATGAGTGTTTATTAAATTGAGCCCATGCATTCTAAATTGCTTGTCTCTTTTCTTCCAGTCCACGGTAAATAAGCAAATTAATGAAAATATTCTAGCTTAAATAAATTGATAAATTGTTTGGCTGCAAACTACTCACATATTATCTACAATACTGAAATAACTAAAAACATAGTCCAAAAAACATATAAATTGATCTTCAAAAGTGGACCTTAAGACTCGTTGAATAAGCGTTTTGTTGTCACCATACTCAAACCGGATGAAACATTCGAACGGTTTTCGCATGTAATTAAAGCCTAGAGGTACATAAATCCGATGACTCAGCTGGTGTCCAGTGGAAGTGCTTCGATGTGAACATATTCAACGAAATTTCTCCATCAAGACAAACGGAGAAAGAAAAAATGGATCATGTCAAAGCAAGTCGATGGTTGTATTCGATCGCAGCTGAGAAGAGTTGCACACAACCAACGTGAAGGGTAGTCCGGGCAGAATAATCGTTTTTTCATCACGCTCTCGTTTGGAAAATGATGGCTCAATTTAACGTGCAGCTGAGGCCGCGTGATATGAAGCCATTATTGAACGCCCAAAGCAGAGCATGCATTGATTTTACTAATAAATTCTAATCGCATTGCCCATCCATTTGGCATTGGGCTTACCTTACTGGTAGCCAACACGTAATTCAGCATATGGTGAAAGCTGATCTACTGAGCTAGTTTTCTAATGAACTTCATTTCACCTGTCAAAAGAAGTAAATATTCATCCCGCCTGACGAGTTAGGACGGAAGTAAATACCGAGTGCCTCGTTCTTGGTCTCCTGTATACACAAATCTGGATATCGCAGAATGTTTTGCACTGATAAGGGAGGTTTTCGGTAACTGCTACTCTTTAAATGCATACTCGGAAATCATATTTTTCACGGACGAAGGTTGTTACGTCTTTTCGCTTGCGGTTCGAAGTAGAAAACGGTTAGACCTAATTCAATATTTTTTTTTACATTTATTCAGTCTCTGGAGGTGTCAAATTCATTCAAATACCGCGCAGCAGCTGGAATTTTAATTTGATCGAAAACGTTTTACTGTTTCAGAAACAGGGATAAGTCAGCTGCTTCGACATTGGTCGTCAATGGTGAGGTTGCGGGGATTACCAGAGAAACTGGTGAATTCTGTTTGTTTGATGGGTTCTATGCTAAAGTGATTGTCTCAAGTGGTTACAAATGTAGAAGGGCAAATGGAACATGAACGAGATGGAAGCACACTACTTGTACGAAGTCTATGAGTCATTTGAATAAATAAATTCTAGTAACGTTTTCTACGGTGACTTTGTGATTTCACAACTGATGCACCAGCAACCATCGTCAAAATCGCGAAATCGTACATTTTAATGGCATGTGACTAATAGAAGCAAAGACATAAGTGGGTATTATATCAGATATGTTACGTCTGATGTGAGACACTATCATATCCAATCCCGTGGATGGGCCTGGAAAACGAAGCAATGAGAGGAACAGATGTGATGAACATCAGGGTGTTGCACGAGTTTGGTCAATAGCTGTACATGTTACACGCATCTTGTCCCTGTTTTAAAATTCAAAAATACATCTGGTCTCACTGCATCTGCACAAACTCGACCTTCGACCAGCAAACAGAACCGTATAGTTCAAACTCACTTTCCTCAGGCCCAGACAGGTGAATTTTCTGGTTCACAAAGCACCGGGACAGTGTGTAAAGCTTGTGACGTTGTGTCCAGTATCCAGCCCATTGAATCATACGTCTTTTGGTCGGGGGCCACACGTCTAATGTGCCCCGTACACTCAATCAAGTCAGTAGCCAGTGTTAGAACCCGGAAAGTGTGGGTGCGGTTCGTTGACCTCTTGGTTGGTTTGAGATCAGTTTTTTGGGTCAACTCTTGGTGATCTGCCGATGGCTCACTCACCCGGATTTGTACTACTCATCCTTTCGTTCTGTAGGAAAAATAATTATACCACGTGAAGGTGTTTCCCGAAGAGGGTTGCTGAGTTGAGAAGCAAACTGCTGTTCTTTGCAGGTGGAGTTTTGCTTTGTTATTCGAACCTACAATGGCACGAAAAATAGATTCAACCCATTAATGTTGAAACTTTCACCCCATTGGGTAATTCCTCCGAAACAAGGATTCATTTTTTGTTGGTTTTTTGTTCTTTCGGAAATATCCCACCCTGCCCGTAATGGAAACGAGGTGTAGACTTATGTTAGAGAGATCAGCAGCATAAAACTGAGACAGAAGATAATGGTATCGAAGCAGGACACTGCGGAGTGAGCAAACTGTAAATTTACGAAACAATCCAAATACTCATATTTTTGGCTAACAGAGTTTTTCTTCGGTAGTCGACTGTTTACGGTACTGTTTTACCGGATAGTCCTAATGTCTTATTTGAGTGAATAAAACTAGGGAATCGGTTGCTGCCTCATGAAATAAATCATTCGCTTTTTATACTTTGTTATTTGCACTGACATTCAATCGGGTTTTAATTTTAATCGTATCATAGGATAAAATGAATAGCCACTCATTGGTTTCCTAAAAGAATGTTTTTGGATCTTCCGCAGTCTCATGGTAAAGCTACTCCAATATGCAACTGGTTCACTCATCTAGTCTTTCACCAACGTGATTTTGCGTTCAACTATCTTTCTATCCATGTTCTTCAGTCCAGATTCAATGGATCTTTATGACAAAATGAATGGGGGTTACTGAAAAATTCTACCGAGGGAGACAGTTCGCCTGTCAATTGTTGGAGCCCTTATACCGTTAGAGGCGAGTAATCTTACGTGAAAAGATTTAAGCTGCGGGCAAGGCTTTGTAGCTCAGTCGGTGAAGCGTATACAACATCGTTAGTGGCGTCCATTTGCAAGTAACTATTGGTGAAGAGTTTGTTTGTTCTATATTTAATGATTCCAAGTTGATAGACGAGAGGAGAAACCGAAAGAGGGCTTAGTTGCGCGGGGCAAACATCTGGCGCTGGTACCTATTTCATTGTTTTTGTGTTCATTGGATAGAAACAATAGTTGTATGGTGAAATTCTAGCGTCCATGGAGGTTGATTGCATCGTATCAAATTTCTATTGGTAGCAATAACTGAGTTCTTGCGCGATACACTGACGTCAATTATAGTTTCAGGGGTTGACTGTTCAACCATTGATTGGGACTGATCATTCTCCATATTCGTGCACGATCCCCAGTTTATTGAGTCCACCATTTATGATGAACCTTTAAACATCGAACTGTAGATCATATATTGTTGTTAGTAGTCCATTACATATCTAAAGATTCTTATTTTTATAGTAAAACGTCAGTCTTAACAGAGGCCCGATTGAGTAGTACGTTTTCTTTTCCAGAATTAGGTTCGAGCTATATGAACTGTTTACCTTTGAGAGAAATTATTTGGTTTTCATTGAATCTATTTAGTCAGAAATAATCAAACGCCAGTTTTGAAATCCACAATTTTCATCGCATCCATTTCTTTACGCAAATGAAAGCATGATTTTGCCTTATTACTTTTGAGCAATCGTTTTAAACTGAAGCGTAAGTAAATCATGCAATACAATCTACAGAATGTAGCTATTCTTGGGAGGCTTCATCTTTTTTGTTAAACTGCTTTTGTTTCTGCCAGAATTCTGACTGGAGTTCATGCTCAGCCGGTGCGATCAAGCGGTTCTGTGATATTCGTGGCGGTTCCCAGTCTCGCAATCGCTCGCCGATTGGTATTCCGGGAGAGCCAGCCCGTTGTGGTGCTCGTAGTGGTGGTCGTTCCCCCATCTCCTCAGAGGCTGTGGTTCGTTCCGATTGTAAATCGGTCCAAGCGAACTCAGGGATGCTCGAAGGAACAGACGCAAAACATTCCACTCATTATCACCATCGGCTATCGGTCAGCTCCAGTGGCAGTGGGATGCTGAGTTCCAGTGTAGTTACTGGTTGTCCTGGAGCCAGCCGTTCCAAATTGCATCCGACATCGGCTTCCGCAATCAGGGCTGGGGTGTCAAATACACCAGAGTCTCTATTTTCCTCTGCCATACATCGAGCCTCTTCACTTGGGGCAAATGATATAAGGCAATGTGATGTACATCGTCGTCCTTCATCGGTGTCCGTCTCGGGTTCGGGTCCAGCGTACGTAGTTCACGCGACTGAGGATGCGTCCGGGCGACACTTCCCTGTTGCTGCATCTTCCCCTGCTCCTGGTACTTCCCCAGCGTTTTCCAATTCAAATGCTGTGGTTCCCAGTCCCTTTCATCCACCGGTATCCGCGCCGCATTTGCTTTTCATGCGCGAGCATTCCCTCTCATCTTCTTCATGTCGACCTGATTCTTCTCCTTCTCGCCACGCGGACGGTCAAGTCATTACGGCCTCCAGTGGATCTATTCACGTACCCGGTCGAATGCCTGTCACAACAGCCTCTGTCGGCTTCAGAAATAGGCCATCTGGAGGCTTGTACAAGTACTACAACTACAATGCACAGGCTTCACCTTCTCTTGCCAGCACATACCACCCCTTGTGTTTCGGCAGTAAGTGTATGGTTTTTTTTATCCCTTTTTATGTGATATTTTCCCATTACGCGTCAGGTGATCGCTTACATACAGGACCTGCGTTTCTTGTTTGCTTTTCTATGTTAGTGTCACCCAATATTTATGTGCTATAATTATCTGCCAGTCTTGTTAATCTCTCAATCTGTTCACTTCCTTTTATTGCATATACCATCGTACCGACAAATTTCAGGAGGAAGGTCGAACGTTGAGTGGCGGCGGTGGTGATTTGAATTTAGCCTCCGAAGCGATATCGTAGCAACCGTTGACAACCGTCGCCAAAAGTCGTTCATCATGTTAGGATTATGCGACGTTGATCGACCACTATCTTTTCGATGTGTATGTGTTGTGTAGGTCCCGAACCACCATCGCCTAATCTCCTCATTTACCTGCCGTTGAATTGACAACGATCCTATTCTGGCAGTTGGCTGTAGGTTTGGGCTGAGTAGGATTAGGTAGAAAAATTGATAACAATTACATTATCGATTTCTCTGCAAAATTATTGCAATAAAATCCTAAATTTTCTCTTCGATCCTACTTTCAACCTTTCCTGTCTTTCTCCTCATGTTCATTCAAATGGGCAGCCAAAAGACAGCAACCAGTACCGGCGCACGATGGTGCATTGTTAATTGTTGTAGAAACTGAAACTGAAACTGAATTCCAATATAATCCATACCAGAAGCCTACTCAAGACGGATGGGAACCCGTCTCTGCTAGTTCCATAGGGAATTGTTATGAAAATAATGGGGATAATGAAGTTTATCATAGAGGAGAATCCTCCATACATGAACGAATGGTAGCAATACACCTCCGTAAAACAAGCACTTAAAGTACCACTCTGAATGATCACCAAATTGTGGACGAATGGCTGAATTAGATGAGGAGGTAAATAGAAAATAGTTCGATGGTATTTGAAAGCCCCTTTACATCGTTCAACTTCTGAGTCCTTATCCATCACGACGGGACTGTACCTTAACGTGATGTGATGGCTTGCGTGTCTCCGTGACCCTGCGAGCTATACAGGATGGCTGCTCACAGCCGCAGATCCAATCATACCTGAAAGGTCAAGGAGTAGAGGCCAGACGGGGCTCAGTCTCACAAGGCCAGCTGCTTGGGCACCTGGTTTTCTTTGTTACTTCACGCTCACTCGAACAAATAAACACGGGGATGGACAGTCTACCGGTCAAAAAACCCCGTTGGAAGAAGTTTTCGTATTTTATTGGTCAGCTACTGCCTGCCCAAGCTGGACCGCCTCCAGCTAATAAGGTACTGTCGTTTCCACATTCTGCTTATCTCATTACGTGCATGAGACTATGGAACAATCCCGAGCAAGAAACCGATAATCAACTCACCAGCGAACAACACATTGAATCGAAACCCAAAGACCTTATGTAACAGGTCTCTAGAAGCTCCCACTTGGGGGCTTCGGTCACACTCCCGCGTTGGATCTACGCCTCACTGCCTTGTGGGTCAGGCTTTTGAGTCAAAGATCGCAGGTAGCCGGTCTTTGAGACGGTCCCACAGGTGTCTCGAGTTCGCAAATGCCAATCGAACTCTCTCGCCTGCCGACGCTTAGTTTGTGACGAGTCCGCCAGATGAGAAGTAGCTACCCAGATAGCAAAATTTATCTACTTCCACTACTACCGAAAAAACAAGTGGTTGACCTCCATAGACTACACTAGTTGGGACATGTGC